>CAXHTJ010000455.1:0-14872 GCA_964019445.1 Populus tremula | reverse complement strand
TTAGGTTATCTCGAGTCATGGGTTAGTCATGATGACTTGAGTTTTTTATGTTTTTTAATTGATTTTTTTTATTATTTAGTTTTCTTGATATTTAACTTTCATTTTTTTTATTCAATTTCTATGTGTTGGGTTATTCCAATCTCATGAGCGGGCCATGAATTTACGATTTAAACTCGAGTTAAGTTTTTTTTGTTCTTTTTTAAAATTGATATTTTTTCAGTTCATTCTTCAATATTTACTTTGCTAGGAATTGAGTTTCAGATTTTTTTCATTTTCTTGTCTATGAGATTATCTCATTCTTATTTATTTTTCGTTTGGTCATATTAGGAAAAATTTAGCCTTGTCCATGGCATACCACGTGACATCTATCTGGTATATTACCAAAAAAATAAAATCAAATCTGTATCTGGTTAATATTTGATCCTTGGTTACCAGTTATTGATCACCAATTTAAACCCAGTGATGTATACTTTAATATTTCAATTATTGATGGGTCTCGTGCAGTGAACCTCTGGTTTGGAGAGAAACTAAACATACTCCAACTCCAAGTATAGTTTTCAGCAAATGCGGAAGCTATCTCGTTAACAAACAAGCTCGAGCTCAGTTGTATCATCTACGTTTGGATGTACACTCTGATGCTGTGTTTATCAGTTTTTGTTAATTTGCTTTTATGAATGGATGTGAAGAGAAGAGACCATTGTTTTCAAACGTAAGCACTGAGGACATAGTTCTGAAGTTTGTATAATGATCCTTGGCGGACATGAAAGAAACCTAAAAAGGCAAGACCTTACCTTACTTTTCAGGGCTTCAAAATAAGCACTGAGGGCATCTTTTGGGCTTACCTTACTAGAGGGCATAAACTTATGTTCCTTCTGCTTCGTCGGATTGCCGGTTGCAATTCTCCTTACTTTAAAATGTAAAATTGGTTTTCCCGGGCGACTCGCAGCACAGATTAGCTGCCTATGCATGATGTTGTGTACAGTGTCGAACAGTTGGAGGCACCATGATGCAAATCAGGAGGAGACAGAGGACGGAACTCTGTAAAACACAAAGACTACTAGAGGACAGAAACATGGAAAATCAAGGAATCGTGAAAGCTGATTAAAAGCTTACTAGCTGTAGTTATTATTTTCCTAGTTAGCTGGCAGTTTCCTAGTTAAACTAGGATTAGAGTTCAAATACGTATTAGATTATAATTTATTAGTAGAGGGTATTTAAGAAGAGAGCATAACATAAGAAACGACAATTTTGTAATCAGGCAATTTGCTATTCTTAATACAAATTCTGGAGAGTGATTGCTTTATAGAGAGATTTGCTTAGATTATTGTTCTTATTGTAAGCAACGAGAGTTGCAACAGAGAGCAATTACACCACACCAGGCTAAAACGGCTGAGGAGCTAACTGCAGCTGTTGGAGATAATGATGATCATGGGGATGATTTGGAAACAGGTTTACTTTCAAGCGATAATTGAGTTCCAAAATCAAGTGGGTGAATGTACATCGTCAAACAAAGAAGTTAAGATGCCGGATTACGGCATAAAAAATGAGCTAAACATATTCCTTATGTTCAGAAACTACTGCAGTCTGCAGGGTGATATTCAATGTTTTGATAGTGGAAAGAGACAAAGAATTACTGTTAGAAAATGGTTGGATTATTTATTGATTCATGTCTTAGAAGCAGGATCATCATTTACCTCTTAACTGATACCACATTTGTATACGTAAAAGCTAGCAGAAAGCTACAGCTTCTAAATCCCACGAATTCCCTACAGACTATTACTCTAAATGAGAAACAACGTTCTATACTCGTGTTGCCTTCTTTCTTTATTGATGTCTGTTCTTATGGTAAGTTTTTCTTTCATCTCTTTTTTCAAGTCTCACGTTATTTTTGTGAAAATCTTATAAACATGGGGGGGAAGATTAGACTATAACGTCATGATCCAAGCTGCGCCTAGAATAGGCACGCTGTCCATTTCTCTTTTTTCTCTAAAGTTTAGGGCAATCTTTAATTCTTAAATATTTATCACCTCTTACGGTAGGAGTGTCGATAACTTTACAACTTTGCATAAACAATCATTGTAGAGCCTTCTCTATTTATGTCTCTTGGGAAAAACCCAGAAGATTTTTTTTTAAAAAAATCTCTAATGATTTTAACATCAAGTATATATAACTTGCTTGTTTTTCATTTTATAGTTTGGAACAACCACAACTTCGTTATGTAATTATTTTCAGTAATCAATGAGTCCTTCATATATAATGATATTTTTATTGTTATTTTCAGCAAATTAATATATCGTCCACATAAGATTCTTATTGGACCATTCAACATGCACACAATGATGTTCTTCAATCATCGTAAACCCATCAGGAATGATGGCTCAATGAAATCAAAGATACCACTTTTTAAATTATTGATTCAATTCATAAATAGCTATGTGAAGCCTGTAATTTTTGCATTTATGATCTTTTACAACGAAACCAACTAATTGATCCATATAAATCTTTATATTCAATTTTCTAGTGAGAAATTCATAAAGTTTCAAGTCTAAATTATCAAAGAATTATCTCAACTCAATAACTTAAATTATTAGATAAGATTCTAAAATATAATTTATATTATTCTCCGACATAAATTTACAATGATCACGAATTACGGCAAACCTAACTATTGAAGAAAAAGTTTCATCATAGTTTATATCTAGCATTTTACAGCCGAGCAATGCTTGTATCAATGCTTGTATCTTTCTATGTAACCATCCCTTTAATTACTCTAACAATTTGATTTGCCAATTTTGTTTCTGTTTCATGCAATTGGGGTCGGGACTGACCATGGCCGCTAAAATATAAAATAGATTCAAAGAGTCCAAACACTGGTAGATAAACAATTTTGGAAGAATGTTGATAATTCGGTGCGCACTATAACAACAATAACTTCAATTTTAGTCAAAATCATGTCACATGTCTAATTTTTTCTGTCTCAATAAGTTTTAACATGGCTAAAGAATTTTTATGAACAAGTGAGGTAAGTTGGATGAAATTACCAAAATGCAATAAATAAATACAAATCGAATTCATAAAATTATTCAAACTTTTGATAGAAATACAAAGCATAAAAAAATGGGGTTTCCAAAAGCTAAAGAAACAAATTGGAATAATTAGACGTTGGGTTTGAAATTTAAATTAAGCTAGAGCTTCATTTTGAACAAAAACAAACTAACCTTCAAACATTACAATAAATACTCAAAGGAAAATAACGATCTTATCCCATTAATTCCCACCACCAGTCAACCGAAGGAAGATTGTCTTTGGAGAGACATGAACATCGCCCTCTGCATTACTGGAGCAACACACAAGTTGCATAGAAAATCCAAATTCTGTATATATATTGTTGTAACCCATTTTTGGATCCCCCTGAAAAATAAAATAAATAGCCAAAAGAGGTTAGAAAAATAACCGGAGGCAGAAGCGCCCGGAAAACAGTCAGAAAATTGGTCAAGGAATTTAAAAATACAAGGATTGAATTTTTCACAGTATATTCTTGAAGGATGAAAGCCACATAGGGGCTAATACACCAACTAAGCAGAGTCCTGCTCGGCCCATCCAAATCCCTATTACAATGGATTTAACAAACGAAGATCCACACGAATTTAAATTCTCTAATCATGAAGGAGATGATAAGTGGACTGCCCTAGAAGAGAGGCTAAGGGCAATTGAAGGAAATGATTTGTTTGACCCAATTAGGGCCGCTGAGGTATGTTTAGTACCTAATATTGTCATTCCAAAGAAGTTCAGAGTGCCGGAGTTTGTTAAGTATACTGGGATGGAATGCCCGAAGACCCATCTCCGCTCCTACTATAACAAAATGGCAGAGGTTATCCACGACGACAAAATGTTAATTTACTTCTTCCAGGATAGCCTGACCGGATCGGCCCTCAGTTGGTATATGAGGTTAGACAATATTAGGATCAGGAAGTGGACAGACTTGGCGGACGCTTTCTTGAAGCAATACAAGTTTAACCTAGAGATTGCTCCTGATAGGACCAGTCTGATCAGCATGGAGAAAGGAAGTCAAGAGTCCGTGAGGGCTTATGCTCAAAGGTGGCGAGACCAAGCTATCAATGTGCAACCTCCGCTGATAGAGACAGAAATGGTGACTTTGTTTGCCAATACTTTCAGGGCTCCATACTATGAACACCTTATGGGTAGTTCAGCACAACATTTCTATGATGTCGTGCGGATCGCCGAGAGGATTGAACAAGGGATCCGAAGTGGGAGAATTGCAGAACCTCTAGAGAAGAGAGGTTTCATTGGAAGGAAGAAAGAAATTGAGGTGAACAACCTAGAAAGGAGAAGCAAAAACTATCAAATACCTACCCCTCGAGTCACTAGTATTAACTTTTCCAAACCCCCCACTCCAAACCAACCCAAATTCCCAGCAAATAACCACCACAATTACCAAAGAAAGGATAAGCAACCGTCAGAAGAACAACTACCTCCTCTACCAATAACCTTAAAAGAGTTGTATGCCAAGCTGTTGAGTATTGGGCAGATAGCTCCCCTACCCATACCACCTATGCAGCCACCTTTCCCTGCCTGGTACAACCCCGAGGTGACTTGTGAATACCATGCTGGTCACGCAGGCCATAGCATTGAGTCTTGCTTTGCTTTTAAAAGAAAGGTGTTGCAACTGATCAAAGTGGGATGGGTCACTTTTGAGGATTCGCCTAATCAGAATTCAAACCCTTTACCTAAACATGTTGATGGTAGGGGAGGAGTGAATACCATGGAGATTGGTAGCAAAAAGAGGGTGTTGAAAGTGACTATGGCCAAGCTATACTCGATGTTGGTACAGTCTGGACATTTGGAAGAAACGACTGAGTACTGCACAGGGGAAAGTAACTTTTGCCCTTTCCATAAAAAGGAAGGGCATCACATTGATGAATGCAGTGAATTTCATCAAAAAGTTGCAAGAATGCTGGCTCTAGGAGAGTTGAGGATTGAGGACATAAGTGACAATGAAGAGGTAGGGATGATAGAGAAATGTAGAATCCAATCAACAGCTAATGGTCGCTCAAAACTGGTATTAACTAGGCCCTCCTATGCAAGCAAAGTAAACTATGGAGCGTGCCTGGAGATTATGGTTATACCTCGAATATTGAAGCTCCTTTGCCAATGTTTCGAGCGGAGATAAGTGGGCTAACTCGGAGTGGTCGTTGTTACACACCTGAAGAGCTAGAAAGACAAAGAAAGGCTAAAGGCAAGGAGGTACTGGACCTCGATAAAGAGTTTGAGGTGAATAAACCTGTGACCGAGGAAGAAACAAACGAGTTCTTGAAACTAATGAAGCATAGTGAGTACAGTATAGTGGATCAGTTGAAGAAACCCCTGCTAAGATCTCCATCATGTCTTTAATACTCACTCGGAGCCACATCGTAATGCTTTGCAAAAAGTACTGAATGAGGCCTATGTGCCCCAAGATATGAGCAAAAGACTATGGACATCTAGTAGGGAGGATCCATGCTGCCAATTACTTGTATTTCACGGAAGATGAACTCGATGCTGAAGGAACTGGACATAACAAGCCCTTGTATGTCACGGTCCGATGCAAGGATTGCCTCGTCGGCAAGGTTCTCATTGATAACGGCTCGGCCCTGAATGTGTTACCAAGGCATGTGCTGGATGAAATGCCAATAGATCCCTCACATATGCAACCCAGTGTGATAACGGCAAGAGCATATGATGGCTCATCAAGGCCAGTTGTAGGGTCAATTGAGGTGAACTAGCTGTGGGTCCACAAGTCTTTCTAGTAACCCTTCAAGTGATGGATATCCACCCTTCTATAGCATTGTTAGGAGGCCATGGATACATTCTGCGGGAGCTGTCACCTCTTCGCTACATCAATGTTTAAAGTACATTGCCAACGGTGTCCTGGTTACTGTTAAGGCTGAGGAGACTATATCGATGGTAAGAAATGTGGCGGTTCCATTCATTGAAGCAGAAGATTGTAGGGACGGAAACCTTCATGCATTTGAGATTGTGAATACCGAGTGGGTGCCCGAGAACACTGTGTTGAGGAAGCCAGAAATCTCTGAAGCCACTAAAATGGCCGCTAAAATCTTTTTGAAAAACAAGATTCCTTTCCCATACGATATGGAGCAAAGAAGGCCTGAATGGAGGGGTATAATCAAATTGAAAGCTGCAGAACAGAGGTTTGGGCTTGGATATAAGCCCAAGAAAGAGGATTACAAACGAGCTGCTGGTGCAAGAAGGGAGAAGAGAATGGCTAGGATGGAAGGAAGGAAGCCTGTAGAAGAAAACTTAGCCATCCCTCCAATCAGGATTTCATTTCCAAAGGCCGCATATGTGATACAACCTGATGGGGGACATGGAGACCTTTCAAAATTTTCTTCAATGAACATAAACACTCTGGAGGAAAATCAAGTCAAGGACATTGCTGAGAAAATCGAGTCCGAAAGGAGGATTGAAGAGCTGCCACAATTGACCATCCACACTTTGGAAGAAGTCACCGTCAAGACTTTTGTCCGGAAGCTAGCCGAAGGGGAGAAGTTCCAGAATTGGGAGACCCAAGAAGCTCCATTGGTTTTTAAAATGTAATCAACAATGATGGTTGGATTATATTTTTATCTATGTGTTTGTCTTTTTTTTTGTTTTTACATTGACAATCGAGGCTCAAGATGTCAATTGGATTTTATTTTGTTGTGAGCCAATCTTTTATTTTTAATGAGATCATGCATTTTCAAAATTCATCTTGATGTCTTACTATGCATTTACACATCACTTTCCGCTTTCAGGAACTCTGAAAGCGGATCCTCCACAACAACACCTGCACTTTACATTGAGAATGAATGGCCAAAATTTAAAGAATACATAGTGGCTGTAGAAGATGAGGAATGGGAGAGGAAAACATATGGGAATTCACAAAATTAATAGAACAACACGAACAGGCTTGGAGGCCCGCTAAAGAGGAACTTGAAACCATAAATGTAGGCAATGAAGAAATCAAGCGAGAGCTGAAGATAGGGACTTTGATCACCCCTGAAGCAAAGGAAGAGTTGATTGCACTGCTCAAGGATTATGTGGATGTCTTTGCCTGGTCCTACGAGGATATGCCTGGTCTGGATACGGACATTGTAGTGCATAGAATACCACTGATGGAAGGATGCAAGCCGATTAAGCAGAAGTTAAGGAGAACTCATCCGGAGGTCTTAATCAAAGTAAAGGCGGAAATTGAAAAACAATGGGACGCTGGTTTTTTGGAAGTAGTGAAGTATCCACAATGGGTGTCAAACATAGTGGTGGTACCCAAAAAGGAAGGTAAAATCAGAGTTTGCGTGGACTTTAGGGACTTAAACCGGGCTAGCCCTAAAGATAATTTCCCTTTACCACACATAGATATGTTAGTTGATAATGCAGCACGTAGTTCCACATATTCCTTCATGGATGGGTTTTCAGGCTACAATCAGATAAGAATGGCGCCAGAGGATAGGGAGAAGACAACCTTTATAACACCATGGGGAACCTTTTGCTACAAAGTCATGCCATTTGGTTTAAAGAATGCCGGGGCCACTTACCAAAGGGCTATGGTGACTTTGTTTCACGACATGATGCACAAGGAGATTGAAGTATACGTGGATGACATGGTTGCTAAATCTAAAGAGGGAGAGAATCATGTCCAAGTATTGAAGAAATTATTTGAAAGATTAAGGAAATATAAGTTGAGGCTTAACCCAGCAAAGTGTTCATTCGGGGTGAAATCCGGTAAGCTGTTGGGATTTGTGGTGAGTGACAAAGGGATAGAAGTGGATCCTGAAAAAGTAAAAGCTATTCAATCTATGCCACCCCCAAGACTGAGAAGGAGGTGAGAGGGTTCTTAGGAAGGTTGAATTACATCGCTCGGTTTATATCCCATTTAACCGCGACTTGTGACCCGATCTTTCGATTGTTGAGGAAGAAGAACCCTGGAATATGGAATGAAGAGTGTGATAAAGCTTTTGAGAAAATCAAGCAGTACTTGCTAAATCCACCTCTGCTTGTTCCTCCCGTACCAGAAAGGCCATTGATTTTATACCTAACAGTAACCGAAACAGCAATGGGATGTGTGCTTGGGCAACATGATGAAACCGGAAGGAAGGAAAGGGCCATTTATTACCTAAGCAAGAAGTTCACGGAATATGAGTCTAGGTATACTGTGATTGAGAAGCTGTGCTGCGCATTAGCGTGGGCTACCAAGAGATTGCGTCAGTATATGTTGTATCACACTACATGGTTAATTTCCAAGTTAGACCCATTAAGGTACATTTGTGAAAAGCCTTATCTATCTAGCCGAATTGCAAGATGGCAAGTTCTTTTGGCTGAGTATGACATAGTATATATGACAAGGAAAGCCGTGAAAGGGAGTGTTATTGCCGATCACCTGGCTGACCATGCTATGGAAGATTATGAGCCGTTAAACTTTGACTTTCCCGATGAAGATGTGTTTGCAATCGAGGAAGAGAAATCAGATTGGTGGGTTATGTACTTTGATGGTGCTGTAAATGTATGTGGTAACGGAGCGGGGGCAGTGATAATCTCTCCTGATAAGAAGCAGTATCCGGTTTCAGTTAAGCTGCAGTTCGGGTGCACCAACAACACGGCTGAGTATGAAGCTTGCATTCTTGGTTTAGAGGCTGCATTAGAGATGAACATAAAAAGATAGATGTGTATGGAGACTCAATGTTGATCATTTGCCAAGTAAAAGGAGAATGGCAAACCAAAGAAGAGAAGTTAAGGCCTTACCAAGAATACCTGTCTCAGCTAGCTAAAGAATTTGAGGAAATAGAGTTCACCCATCTGGGAAGGGAAGGGAACCAGTTTGCAGATGCTTTGGCCACACTAGCATCTATGGCCAAGATAGACTTTGGGCACAAGGTACAGCCAGTACACATCAATATCAGAAATAACCCCGCTCATTGTTGCTCAGTCGAAAGAGAAGTGGATGGAAACCCGTGGTACTATGATATCAAGAATTTCATCCAAAACCAGGCATATCCCATGGGGGCATCCAAAATCGACAAGAAGACCTTGAGAAGATTGGCAATGGATTTTTATCTTGATGGGGAGATTTTGTATAAGAAATCATCTGACGGGACTTTGTTGAGATGTTTGGATGAATTTGAGGCAAAAAGCACAGTACGGGAAGTCCATGAAGGGATTTGCTCAACTCATGCTAGTGGACACATGATGGCCAGGAAGATACAAAGAGCCGGGTACTTTTGGATGACATTAGAGAAGGATTGTATCGATTATGTCCGGAAATGTCATAAGTGCCAAGTATACAGTGACAAAATCAATGCTCCTCCGGCTCCTCTGTTTAATTTAACATCTCCATGGCCTTTCGCGATGTGGGGAATTGATGTAATTGGACCGGTAAACCCAAAAGCCAGCAATGGTCATAGGTTTATTCTCGTGGCTATCGACTACTTCACAAAATGGGTAGAAGCTGGGTCATTTGCTCATGTGACGCAAAAAGTGGTGAAGAAATTTATTGAGAGAGATTTGATATGTCGGTATGGTCCACCAGAAAAGATTATAACTGATAACGCCCAGAATTTCAACGGCAAGATGATAATAGAGCTCTGCACTAAATGGAAAATCAAGCATTCCAATTCTTCGCCATATAGACCAAAGATGAATGGTGCGGTAGAAGCTGCTAACAAGAATGTCAAAAAGATTATTCAGAAGATGGTAGTCACCTATAAGGATTGGCATGAGATGTTGCCATTTGCCCTTCATGCATATCGCACCGCAGTTCGAACCTCAACAGGAGCCACCCCGTACATGTTGGTATATGGAATGGAGGCGGTGATGCCTTTAGAAGTGGAAATCCCATCATTGAGAGTGTTGTTAGACTCTGAGCTGGAAGAGGTAGAATGGGCAAAGGTTAGATATGAACAGTTGAATCTGATCAGTGAAAAGAGGATAGCCGCGATCTGTCATCATCAACTCTACCAAAGAAGGATGGCTAAATCTATGACAAGAAGGTTCGACCTCGAGGATTCCACGAAGGAGATCTTGTACTAAAGAAAATATTACCTTTACCTGGAGAAGATCAGAGTAAATGGGCACCTAACTACGAGGGGCCGTACTGGTGAGGAAAGCATTCTCAGGAGGAGCTTTGTTACTGTCTAGAATGGATGGAGAAGATCTAGCTAGGCCTGTGAATTCCGACTCTGTAAAGAAATACTACGCTTGATGTATTTCGTAATTTCCCGTTCAATAAAATAAATTTTGGCCATGAATTCTCTTTGTAAAGAGTCCTTTTATATAACACATGATCTCATAGCATTTTTTCTCAAAAGAACTTTTTTTTTTGGCATGACTAAGAGGAGGACTCCATCAATTGGTGAACCAAATCAAATCTACTTGCACATGACACTAGGGGGCAAAAGGTGCACGAAATGCACATAAGGGTCCATAGTAAACCCAAGTCCAAAAAGGGATATCATAAAAAAAAAGAAAAAAAAAAAAAGAAAAAAAGAGCATCTTTTATAAAATTTGCTAATTGCATCAAAAGTTTCAGTTTTCATGAACAAAACCAATTTTTGCCTTTGGCGCAAAACTCAATGGAGCAAGAAAGGGCCCCATAAGGAATTAAAGATCTCTTCACTAAAAGGATGAATGAAGATTCGTTTCATGAGAAAAGCTTGAAACAAGGGCGAAGAGGTTTACGACGAAAGGGGGACCTATGTTTACAAGATAGGTAACAAAAACATACATGCATATTAACCATAATATATTGCTTTCAACATTTGTCAGATCGGGATTTCATCACCATTTCTCAGGAAGTGCGTTTTCTAACCCTACCTCTTTTCGAGTGCGCTGTTTGAGCCCTCACTTTTTGGGTAGTGCGTTTTCTAAACCCTACCTCTTTTCGAGTGCGCTGTTTGAACCCTCACTTCTCGGGTAGTGCGTTTTCTAAACCCTACCTCTTTTCGAGTGCGCCTTTGAGCCCTCACCAATATTTTCTGGGTAGGTCACCCATAAGAATGAGACCATTCTCCATTTTTTTTTTTATCTGGGTAGGTCACCCATAAGAATGAGGCCATTCCTTCCCCTGGGTAGGTCACCCAAAGAATGAGACCACTCTTCCTTTTCTGGGCAGGTCACCCATCACAATGAGACCATATTTTCTGGGTAGGTCACCCATAAGAATGAGACCATTCTCCATTTTTTTGTTTATCTGGGTAGGTCACCCATAAGAATGAGGCCATTCCTTCCCCTGGGTAGGTCACCCAAAGAATGAGACCACTCTTCCTTTTTCTGGGCAGGTCACCCATCACAATGAGACCATATTTTCTGGGTAGGTCACCCATAAGAATGAGACCATTCTCCATTTTTTTTATCTGGGTAGGTCACCCATAAGAATGAGGCCATTCCTTCCCCTGGGTAGGTCACCCAAAGAATGAGACCACTCTTCCTTTTTCTGGGTAGGTCACCCATCACAATGAGACCATATTTTCTGGGTAGGTCACCCATAAGAATGAGACCATTCTCCATTTTTTTTATCTGGGTAGGTCACCCATAAGAATGAGGCCATTCTTTCCCCTGGGTAGGTCACCCAAAGAATGAGACCACTCTTTCTCTTTTCCACTCGGGCAGGTCACCCATCATAATGAGACCACACACACATTTTTTGTATTGGTTATGAGTAAAGGAATCGCCGGATGGGATTCCAGGTTAAAGAAGATCACTAGATAGGATCTCGGATGGATTTCCATGTTGATCAAACTAAAATAAGAATTCAGAGGATCGCTGGATAAGGATCTCGAGATGACTAAGTTTCGATCATGGTTTTTTGGGGCTAAGGAGGATTGTTATAAAAGACAAAGTTTCAGATCAATCAAGCTTCGACCAGATCAGTTTCGGGAGTTCCGTTTTGGGTTTATCTTTATAACACTTACTGCGCAAAATCCATGCTCCGTAAGTATTATAAAGAGGGGGCATCTGTTGTAACCCATTTTTGGGTCCCCCTGAAAAATAAAATAAATAGCCAAAAGAGGTTAGAAAAATAACCGGAGGCAGAAGCGCCCGGAAAACAGTCAGAAAATTGGTCAAGGAATTTAAAAATACAAGGATTGAATTTTTGACAGTATATTCTTGAAGGATGAAAGCCCTATTGAGAAGAAAAATTGGAATTTTAGGGAGAAAAGCCCAAATTTGGATTTTTATGGGCTTAATTGGATTTTTATGGACTTAATTGGATTTTTATGGACTTAATTGGATTTTTATTTGAATTTATAGAAGATTTGATTCCAAGAAAAATTGATTTTTAAGTCAATTTGGGCTTTAATTTGGAGAAATTTAAGTTCTGGGGCCAAAATATATTTTTTAGGAATTTATTGGGTCAAATCAGGGGCTCAATTGCATAAAAATTGAAGTTTAAGGGCCAATTAGGGACTTAATTGTGAAAATCCGAAACCAGGGACCAAATTGGAAGAGGCGCGTAAATGGAGGGGCTGCTAATTTTTCGTTTCAGGGGCCTAATTGAAGAAATTGAAAGTTTATTAATCAATTGAGGGCTAAATTGCATAAATCAGATGCCAAGGACCAAAATGAAAAAGGCGGCCAACAAGAGGGGCAGGGACCGATTTGGAGGACTGTTTTGAAGTTTGACCCGTTTAAATGAAACGGCGCGTTTTATCCAAAACGACGCCGTTTCATATATATATATATATAAAAAAAAAAAAAAAAAAAAAAAAAAGAAGAAGACAGAACGGTGTCGTTTTGAACGACACTGTTCGTCTTCTTCCTTTCCCCCCGCGGAAACAGAGACGAAACCATTTTTTTCTTTTTTTCAAAACTTCCCGCCTCTCTCTCTCTCCTCGCCCCCACCACCACCACCGAAAGCAAGAGTGGCCGACCAGCCGTTGCGTGATTGAGGCGCACTAACCGTTTCCTTTTTGCTTATAAATAGAGAGAGGCCGAGAGGAGAGAGGGGACCGGAGAGAGAGAAGAAAAAAGAGAGAGACGAGACCAGAGAGAAGAGATAAAACCAGCGAGAAGAGAGAGAAAAGAAAGAAAACGAAAAAAACAAAAAAAAGAAAAGAAAACAGAAAACAAAGAGAAAGGAAGGAAAAGAAGAGGGGAAGGAAGGAAATCTTTTCTCTCCGCCGCAGCAACACCACAGCGCCGCCGTCCTCGAGGCCACGACACCGCAGCTCCCCCAACGGTCGCCTCCACGCCAGGTGCACACCCCTTCCCCCTTTGCATTTTTTTTTCTTCTGTTTTCGCCCGGCCTCCTGCATGTGGCATGCAGGAGGCGGGGGGGGGAGAAAAATAATTCTCCCCCCCCCGCTGTTTTCTTAAGACACTGGGCCAGCCCGATGCTGGCCCAGCCTTGTAAGTCTGGGCCGGTCTTGGCCCAGACTGAAGAAGTTACGGGCCGAGACCGGCCCACATTAGTTACGGGCCGAGACCGGCCCACATTAGTTACGGGCCGAGACCGGCCCACATTAGTTACGGGCCGAGACCGGCCCACATTAGTTACGGGCCGAGACCGGCCCAATATCATTGCGGGCCGAGACCGGCCCGCCCCCTTTTATTATTATTTTTTGGGCTGAGCCTGGCCCATTTATTTGGGCCGGCCCAGCCCTATAATATATTATATATTATTATAATATATATATATATATGTGTGTATATATGTTATATATATATAAAATATATTTATAAAAAAATATAAAAAAAAATCTTTAAAAATATTGTGATTTTTTCTGCATATTTTTTTGTCAAAAAATATTTTAATTCTGGTTTGTATTTTTATACTGTAAAAATACAAAACCAGTGTTATAAATACCCGGTTTTCGTCAAAATATCAAAGATTTTCAGAATAAAAAATGTTTTTGCTTTCATAAAAATTTCTAAAAAGTCCCTAAAAATTTTGTTGATTTTTCTGCATATTTTTATCAAATGGTTTAATTTTGGTTTGTATTTTTATACTGTAAAGATACAAAACCAGTGTTATAAATACCCGGTTTTTCGTCAAAACATCAAAGATTTTCAGAATAAAAAATGTTTTTGCTTTCAAAAAAATTTCTAAAAAATTCCCTAAAAATGTTATTGATTTTTCTGCATTTTGTTTTTAAAAGCGGATTAATATTGGGTTGTATTTTTATACCGTAAGGATACAAGCTCAGTATTAAAATACCCGATTTTCGTCAAAGCATAAAAAATAATATTTTCTAAAAATTGTTTTTGTTTTAAAATACGGCCTAGTCTCTCCAATATATATTCATAAATATTATAACATCATATTTTCACACAACAAAGAAAATTTGCAAAACAATATATGTATTAACATGCATTTTGGCTTTAATAACCAATTTATTCAAGCCATAAGAACTAGGCCAATATTTCAAAAATTCTAAAAAATTCTTTTTGTTTTCTTTTAATATTTGGGATTACGAATTTATACGTAAAACGTATTCCTAAATATTATTAGTAAAGTTTTGGTATGGACGTTAGAACGGTTAGGATTTTTACCCGATAAGATAAAGACCTCCTTACTGAGGGGGATTTTTCTTGAACCATAGACAGACCAACAACTAGGAAAACACAATAACACTTTAGTTTTTTTATCAGACATTTAAAACAATGCAGCTTACCTTAGGTAAGGCGTATTTGGGGTGCTAATACCTTCCCTTTACGCAACCAGTCTCCGTACCCGATCTCTGAGACCAGTTAGGTTCCTAGTGACCAAAATACTAGGTGGCGACTCCAAAGAACCAAATAAAAATAAAATAAACAAATTTTCGCCAGTCGAACCCGCAATGGATGCGTATTTGAAAAATTTTTTTGGGGGGGGGGTGCGACA
>CAXHTJ010000454.1:0-15064 GCA_964019445.1 Populus tremula | reverse complement strand
TTATTGTCGCACGTGAGCGGCGTTGCGGCGAAAATAACATAGTTTTTCCATTTTCTTAATCTATAATGTAAATCTATCTATATCTATGGGGATACAACAAAAATATTGTCTTTTATTGGTAGAAAATGGAATGGGAGTCGCCACCTAGTATTTTGGTCACTAGGAACCCTAACTGGTCTTAGAGATCGGGTACGGGGACTGGTTGCGTAAAGGGAAGGTATTAGCACCCCAAATACGCCCTACCTAAGGTAAGCTGCATTGTTTTATTGTCTGATAAAAACTAAGGTATTTTCGTATTTTCCTAGTTGTTAGTCTGTCTATGGTTCAAGAAAAATCCTCCTCGGTAAGAAAGGCTTTATCTTATCGGGTAAAATCCTAACCGTTCTAACGTCCATACCAAAATTTCATTAATAATATTTAGGAATACGTTTTACGTATAAATTCGCAATCCCAAATACTAAAAGAAAACAAAAAAAAAAGATTTTTTTTTTTGAATTTTTGAAATATTGGCCTAGTTCTCATGGCTTAAATAAACTGGTTATTAAAGCCAAAATGCATGCTAATACATATATTGTTTTGAAAATTTTCTTTGTTGTGTGAAAATATGACGTTATAATATTTATATATATATATATATATTGGAGAGACTAGGCCGTATGCATGAAAACAAAACCTTTTTTTGGAAAATATTTATTTTTTGATGCTTTAACAAAAATCGGGTATTTTAATACTGGGTTTGTATTCTTACGGTATAAAAATACAACCCAATATTAATCCACTTTGATAAAAATATGCAGAAAAATCAACAACATTTTTAGGGACTTTTTAGAATTTTTTTTGAAAGCAAAAACATTTTTTTTATTCTGAAAATCTTTGATATTTTGACGAAAACCGGGTATTTTTAACACTGGTTTTGTATCTTTACGGTATAAAAATACAAACCAACATTAAACACTTTTGACCAAAATATGCAGGAAAATCAACAATATTTTTTAAAGATTTTTCAGAATATTTTTTTTTATTTTTACAATGTATATATACCATATATATCACATAATATATAATAATATATAATATAATATATTAAGTGGGCGGGCCGGCCCAAATAAATGGGCCGGACAGCCTAGAAAACAAAAAAAGCGTTGGGCCGACCTCGGCCCACACTAAACTGGGCCGGTCTCGGCCCAACTAAAAATTACTCCTCGGTCTGGGCCCGACCGGCCCAGATCACAGGGCTGGGCCAGACCCATTCTGGCCCAGCCAAAGAAAAACCTCTGGGCCAGAACCCGTCTGGCCCAGAGAAGGAAAAACAACGCTGGGCCAGCATCAACCTGGCCCAGCAAACACGAACGGGGGGAGGGAATTATTTTCCCTCCCCACCTCCTGCATGCAGAAACGATTCTGCATGCAGGAGGAAAATATATGCTAATTTAAGGAAAACAAAAATGCAGGGGGAAGAGGCGTACCTGGTGAGGCTACGGTGATGTGACTCCACGAACGGTGGCTGCGGGCGGTGCTGCGACTGTTCGAACGGCGGAGGGTGCGGTTGCTGCCAACGGTTCGTCGTCGTTCCCCCCGGTTTGCTGCTTCGGTTTCGGTTTCTTCAGTTCCCTCCCGGTGTCAGCTTTCCCAAGCTTCTCAACTTTGGGTTCTTTTGTTTCTGGTTTTTTTTTTAAGTGGTTTCTCTCTCCTTCGGTTTCTCTCTCTCTCTTCTTTTGTCTCGGTTTTTCCTTTTTTTTCTCCTCTGCTTCCCTTCTCTTTTTTTTCGTCCCTGTTTTCTTCGGGTCACCTGCTTTTATAAGGGGAGAAGGAGCCTTGGGGCGAACCAAGGTGGAGGCTGGTCGGCCATGGGGCGCGACTGTCAAGGCGTGCGGGCTTCGGTCCCGGTGTGGTGCGCGGCGGGTGGTCGGCCAATGTCCTCAACGGCGTGTGGGTTTCGGTCCGGTCGGTAGGAGAGGGGGACAAACGCCATTTAAATAAGCTTTCTTTTTTCCTTGTTTTCTGCTGCCTGTTCGGGGGGGGAAGGGAAGAAGAAAGGTGAACAGTGCCGTTCAAAACGGCACCGTTCGGTCCTCTCTTTTTTTTGTTTTTTTTTTTTTTTTGATGTATGAAACGGCGTCGTTTTGGAGAAAACGCGCCGTTTCATTTAAAAAAAAGGCGCCAGAAATATGATTTTTCAAATCAGTCCCTAATTTATCCTTTGTTCTATTAAGTCCTCAAATCTGATCCTGATTTTAAGAATAAAATTCAATTGCACCCCCGCTAATTTCGGCCTCCACCCCTCAAGTTGGCCGCGTTTTCCATTCTAATCCTTGGCCTCTGTTTTGTTCAATTACGCCCTCAATTGATTAATAAACTTCAAATTTCTTCAATTAGGCCCCTGGACCGAATAATTTCAGCCCCTCCATTTACGCGCCTCTTCCAATTTGGTCCCTGGTTTCGGATTTTCTTAATTAAGTCCCTAATTGGCCATTAAACTTCAATATTTATGCAATTAAGCCCCTAATTTGGCCTAATAAAATCCAAAAAAATATATTTTGGCCCCAAAACTTAAAATTCTTCTAATTAAAGCCCAAATTGACTTAAAAATCAATTTTTCTTGCAATCAAAACCCCTATAAAATCCATTAAAAATCCAATTAAGTCCATAAACATCCAAATTTGGGCTTTTCTCCTCAAAATTCAAAATTTCTTATCCATCAGGGCCCTCATCATCCAAGAATATACTGTAAAAAAATCCGATCTTGGTATGTTTTTTTTTTTAACCTCCTTGACCAAATCTTCCAACCATTTTCCGAGCGCTCCTGCCTCCTGTTATATATATATATTTTTTGGCTAATTATTTTATTTTTTTGTGGGGACCCAAAAATGGGTTACAACAGCTGCCCCCTCTTTATAATGCTTACGGAGCAAGGTTTTTGCGCAGTAAGTTTTATAAAGATAATCCGATCTGAACTCCCGAAAGTGAACTGGTCGAAGCTTGATCGATCTGAAAATCTTCCTTTACAGCAATCTTCTTTGGCCTAAAACATTGGAATCCCATCTGGCGATTCCCTGAAAATATAAAAACATGAGGTCCCATCTGGCGACCCCCAAGATAGTGAAACACGAGATCCCTTCTGGCGATCTCAAACAATCTGGAATCCCATCTGGCGATTCCTTTTAACTAACATGAAATACGAGGTCCCATCTGGCGACCTCCAAATAGTGAATCACGAGATCCCTTCTGGCGATCTCCTTTAAACAACTTGGAATCCCATCTGGCGATTCCTTTTAACAATCATGAAATATGCGGTCCCATCTGGCGACCTCCAAATACTAAAATATGAGATCCCTTCTGGCGATCTCTAACAACCTGGAATCCCATCTGGCAATTCCTTTTATGAAAATATGAGGTCCCTTCTGGCGACCTTCATCGAAATACAAGATCCCTTATGGTATCTCAAACAACTTGGAATTCCATCTGGCGATTCCCTTCTTTTCAAAACTGAAATATGAAGTCCCCTCTGGCGACCTTCATCGAAGTACGAGATCCCTTCTGGCGATCTCTTTTAACCAAACAACTTGGAATCCCATCTGGCGATTCCCTTTTACCGATTGCGATCGATGTCATTCTTCCAACTGTCAGGATTTGAAAAAATATTATCTTCTCTTCTTGTTGTTCTAGAATCCACTCAGTGATTCCTTCTTCATCCACAATCTTGCGGGAATGCACTAAGATTTCCTCCTGTAACGATAAAAAGGATACATGCAATGATTTTATGATTAGATGCAATGCATGCCTTCGTACCTGGTTCTGAAACATAGGCCCCATCATCTTCTTCTAGTTCATGAAACTCTTTCTTATCATGAGCTTGCTTTTTGAAGTCGTATGCTGCATTCATCTCCTGTGTTGCCTTTTTTACTTATCATATTCTTGGAGAAGAAGTCTTTGACTTTCCTCCAGTAGTCCGCTTTTCAGAATGTAAGACTTTTTATTGCCTTTTTTTTTTGTCATGCTTTTGTCAAATGCTTTAGCTTGGTTTTCAAATCTATAGGCTTCCGTAAAAACTTTTCATAAAAAAACATTTTGTACATGCCCCCTGTGTAGGGGTGTGATCCTAGTCTGAGCTTTTACATAGAGAAGAAATTCGTTCAATCGATGCTAAACTTTTAAATGAGTGATGAGATGCACTGTTGGGATTAATGCAAAAATGATTGTTGTGAGATCAATGCACAACAGGAAAGAAATCAATGGCCAAACTTTGCTTTATTGATTTAGAGGCCTACATCAAGCATAATATCTTTTTACAGAGTCAGAATTCACAGGTCGAGCTAGGTCTTCTCCATCCATTCTAGCTAACTTCAACGCTCCTCCTGAGAATGCCTTCATTACTACATAAGGACCCTCGTAATTTGGTGCCCATTTGCTTTGATCATCTCCGGGTAATGACAATATTTTCTTCAGTACTAGATCTCCTTCTTGAAACAACCGCGGTCTAACCTTCTTATCATACGCCTTAGCCATTCGTTTCTGGTAAAGCTGGTGATGACATATTGCGGCTATCCTCTTTTCACTAATCAGGTTCAGTTGCTCGTGTCTCACTTTGGCCCACTCGGCCTCTTCTAACTCGGAATCTATTAACACTCTTAACGACGGGATTTCCACTTCCAAAGGCATCACTGCTTCCATACCGTACACCAAAGAATATGGGGTAGCCCCTGTCGAGGTTCGAACTGCGGTGCGATATGCATGAAGGGCAAATGGCAACATCTCATGCCAATCCTTATAGGTGACTACCATCTTCTGAATAATCTTTTTGACATTCTTGTTAGCAGCTTCTACCGCCCCATTCATTTTCGGTCTATATGGCGAAGAATTGGAATGCTTGATTTTCCATTTAGTGCAGAGCTCTACTATCATCTTGCCGTTGAAATTCTGGGCATTATCAGTTATAATCTTTTCTGGTGGGCCATACCGACATATCAAATCTCTCTCGATAAATTTCTTCACCACTTTTTGCGTCACATGAGCAAATGACCCGGCTTCGACCCATTTTGTGAAGTAGTCAATAGCCACGAGGATAAATCTATGACCATTGCTCGCTTTTGGGTTTACAGGTCCAATCACATCAATTCCCCACATCGCGAAGGGCCATGGTGATGTTAAGTTAAACAATGGAGCTGGTGGCATATTGACCTTGTCACTATAAATTTGACATTTGTGACATTTTCGGTGAGGATCGGAAGAGCGGTTCAGCAGGAATGCCGAGACCGATCTCGTATGCCGTCTTCTGCTTGCTGAGTCGGAGACACGCAGGGATGAGATGGCGGCCGCACTGACCCTATAGTGAGTCGTATTAATTTCAAATCATACCAACATGGTCAAATAAAACGAAAGGCTCAGTCGAAAGACTGGGCCTTTCGTTTTAATCTGATCGGCACGTAAGAGGTTCCAACTTTCACCATAATGAAATAAGATCACTACCGGGCGTATTTTTTGAGTTATCGAGATTTTCAGGAGCTAAGGAAGCTAAAATGGAGAAAAAAATCACTGGATATACCACCGTTGATATATCCCAATGGCATCGTAAAGAACATTTTGAGGCATTTCAGTCAGTTGCTCAATGCACCTATAACCAGACCGTTCAGCTGGATATTACGGCCTTTTTAAAGACCGTAAGAAAATAAGCACAAGTTTTATCCGGCCTTTATTCACATTCTTGCCCGCCTGATGAATGCTCATCCGGAATTTCGTATGGCAATGAAAGACGGTGAGCTGGTGATATGGGATAGTGTTCACCCTTGTTACACCGTTTTCCATGAGCAAACTGAAACGTTTTCATCGCTCTGGAGTGAATACCACGACGATTTCCGGCAGTTTCTACACATATATTCGCAAGATGTGGCGTGTTACGGTGAAAACCTGGCCTATTTCCCTAAAGGGTTTATTGAGAATATGTTTTTCGTCTCAGCCAATCCCTGGGTGAGTTTCACCAGTTTTGATTTAAACGTGGCCAATATGGACAACTTCTTCGCCCCCGTTTTCACCATGGGCAAATATTATACGCAAGGCGACAAGGTGCTGATGCCGCTGGCGATTCAGGTTCATCATGCCGTTTGTGATGGCTTCCATGTCGGCAGAATGCTTAATGAATTACAACAATACTGCGATGAGTGGCAGGGCGGGGCGTAACCTACGTGACAGAAGTCAAAAGCCTCCGGTCGGAGGCTTTTGACTTTCTGCTTGATCGGCCGCATCGAATATAACTTCGTATAATGTATGCTATACGAAGTTATTAGCGATGAGCTCGGACTTCCATTGTTCATTCCACGGACAAAAACAGAGAAAGGAAACGACAGAGGCCAAAAAGCTCGCTTTTAGCACCTGTCGTTTCCTTTCTTTTCAGAGGGTATTTTAAATAAAAACATTAAGTTATGACGAAGAAGAACGGAAACGCCTTAAACCGGAAAATTTTCATAAATAGCGAAAACCCGCGAGGTCGCCGCCCCGTAACCTGTCGGATCACCGGAAAGGACCCGTAAAGTGATAATGATTATCATCTACATATCACAACGCGCGTGGAGGCCATCAAACCACGTCAAATAATCAATTATGACGCAGGTATCGTATTAATTGATCTGCATCAACTTAACGTAAAAGCAACTTCAGACAATACAAATCAGCGACACTGAATACGGGGCAACCTCATGTCCGAGCTCGCGAGCTCGTCGACAGCGACACACTTGCATCGGATGCAGCCCGGTTAACGTGCCGGCACGGCCTGGGTAACCAGGTATTTTGTCCACATAACCGTGCGCAAAATGTTGTGGATAAGCAGGACACAGCAGCAATCCACAGCAGGCATACAACCGCACACCGAGGTTACTCCGTTCTACAGGTTACGACGACCATGTCAATACTTGCCCTTGACAGGCATTGATGGAATCGTAGTCTCACGCTGATAGTCTGATCGACAATACAAGTGGGACCGTGGTCCCAGACCGATAATCAGACCGACAACACGAGTGGGATCGTGGTCCCAGACTAATAATCAGACCGACGATACGAGTGGGACCGTGGTCCCAGACTAATAATCAGACCGACGATACGAGTGGGACCGTGGTTCCAGACTAATAATCAGACCGACGATACGAGTGGGACCGTGGTCCCAGACTAATAATCAGACCGACGATACGAGTGGGACCATGGTCCCAGACTAATAATCAGACCGACGATACGAGTGGGACCGTGGTCCCAGTCTGATTATCAGACCGACGATACGAGTGGGACCGTGGTCCCAGACTAATAATCAGACCGACGATACGAGTGGGACCGTGGTCCCAGACTAATAATCAGACCGACGATACGAGTGGGACCGTGGTCCCAGTCTGATTATCAGACCGACGATACAAGTGGAACAGTGGGCCCAGAGAGAATATTCAGGCCAGTTATGCTTTCTGGCCTGTAACAAAGGACATTAAGTAAAGACAGATAAACGTAGACTAAAACGTGGTCGCATCAGGGTGCTGGCTTTTCAAGTTCCTTAAGAATGGCCTCAATTTTCTCTATACACTCAGTTGGAACACGAGACCTGTCCAGGTTAAGCACCATTTTATCGCCCTTATACAATACTGTCGCTCCAGGAGCAAACTGATGTCGTGAGCTTAAACTTGTTCTTGATGCAGATGACGTTTTAAGCACAGAAGTTAAAAGAGTGATAACTTCTTCAGCTTCAAATATCACCCCAGCTTTTTTCTGCTCATGAAGGTTAGATGCCTGCTGCTTAAGTAATTCCTCTTTATCTGTAAAGGCTTTTTGAAGTGCATCACCTGACCGGGCAGATAGTTCACCGGGGTGAGAAAAAAGAAGCAACAACTGATTTAGGCAATTTGGCGGTGTTGATACAGCGGGTAATAATCTTACGTGAAATATTTTCCGCATCAGCCAGCGCAGAAATATTTCCAGCAAATTCATTCTGCAATCGGCTTGCATAACGCTGACCACGTTCATAAGCACTTGTTGGGCGATAATCGTTACCCAATCTGGATAATGCAGCCATCTGCTCATCATCCAGCTCGCCAACCAGAACACGATAATCACTTTCGGTAAGTGCAGCAGCTTTACGACGGCGACTCCCATCGGCAATTTCTATGACACCAGATACTCTTCGACCGAACGCCGGTGTCTGTTGACCAGTCAGTAGAAAAGAAGGGATGAGATCATCCAGTGCGTCCTCAGTAAGCAGCTCTTGGTCACGTTCATTACCTGACCATACCCGAGAGGTCTTCTCAACACTATCACCCCGGAGCACTTCAAGAGTAAACTTCACATCCCGACCACATACAGGCAAAGTAATGGCATTACCGCGAGCCATTACTCCTACGCGCGCAATTAACGAATCCACCATCGGGGCAGCTGGTGTCGATAACGAAGTATCTTCAACCGGTTGAGTATTGAGCGTATGTTTTGGAATAACAGGCGCACGCTTCATTATCTAATCTCCCAGCGTGGTTTAATCAGACGATCGAAAATTTCATTGCAGACAGGTTCCCAAATAGAAAGAGCATTTCTCCAGGCACCAGTTGAAGAGCGTTGATCAATGGCCTGTTCAAAAACAGTTCTCATCCGGATCTGACCTTTACCAACTTCATCCGTTTCACGCACAACATTTTTTAGAACCATGCTTCCCCAGCATCCCGAATTTGCTCCTCCATCCACGGGGACTGAGAGCCATTACTATTGCTGTATTTGGTAAGCAAAATACGAACATCAGGCTCGAACCCTTTAAGATCAACGTTCTTGAGCAGATCACGAAGCATATCGAAAAACTGCAGTGCGGAGGTGTAGTCAAACAACTCAGCAGGCGTGGGAACAATCAGCACATCAGCAGCACATACGACATTAATCGTGCCGATACCCAGGTTAGGCGCGCTGTCAATAACTATGACATCATAGTCATGAGCAACAGTTTCAATGGCCAGTCGGAGCATCAGGTGTGGATCGGTGGGCAGTTTACCTTCATCAAATTTGCCCATTAACTCAGTTTCAATACGGTGCAGAGCCAGACAGGAAGGAATAATGTCAAGCCCCGGCCAGCAAGTGGGCTTTATTGCATAAGTGACATCGTCCTTTTCCCCAAGATAGAAAGGCAGGAGAGTGTCTTCTGCATGAATATGAAGATCTGGAACCCATCCGTGATACATTGAGGCTGTTCCCTGGGGGTCGTTACCTTCCACGAGCAAAACACGTAGCCCCTTCAGAGCCAAATCCTGAGCAAGATGAACAGAAACAGAGGTTTTGTAAACGCCTCCTTTATGGGCAGCAACCCCGATCACCGGTGGAAATACGTCTTCAGCACGTCGCAATCGCGTTCCAAACACATCACGCATATGATTAATTTGTTCAATTGTATAACCAACACGTTGCTCAACCCGTCCTCGAATTTCCATATCCGGGTGCGGTAGTCGCCCTGCTTTCTCGGCATCTCTGATAGCCTGAGAAGAAACCCCAACTAAATCCGCTGCTTCACCTATTCTCCAGCGCCGGGTTATTTTCCTCGCTTCCGGGCTGTCATCATTAAACTGTGCAATGGCGATAGCCTTCGTCATTTCATGACCAGCGTTTATGCACTGGTTAAGTGTTTCCATGAGTTTCATTCTGAACATCCTTTAATCATTGCTTTGCGTTTTTTTATTAAATCTTGCAATTTACTGCAAAGCAACAACAAAATCGCAAAGTCATCAAAAAACCGCAAAGTTGTTTAAAATAAGAGCAACACTACAAAAGGAGATAAGAAGAGCACATACCTCAGTCACTTATTATCACTTGCGCTCGCCGCAGCCGTGTAACCGAGCATAGCGAGCGAACTGGCGAGGAAGCAAAGAAGAACTGTTCTGTCAGATAGCTCTTACGCTCAGCGCAAGAAGAAATATCCACCGTGGGAAAAACTCCAGGTAGAGGAACACACGCGGATAGCCAATTCAGAGTAATAAACTGTGATAATCAACCCTCATCAATGATGACGAACTAACCCCCGATATCAGGTCACATGACGAAGGGAAAGAGAAGGAAATCAACTGTGACAAACTGCCCTCAAATTTGGCTTCCTTAAAAATTACAGTTCAAAAAGTATGAGAAAATCCATGCAGGCTGAAGGAAACAGCAAAACTGTGACAAATTACCCTCAGTAGGTCAGAACAAATGTGACGAACCACCCTCAAATCTGTGACAGATAACCCTCAGACTATCCTGTCGTCATGGAAGTGATATCGCGGAAGGAAAATACGATATGAGTCGTCTGGCGGCCTTTCTTTTTCTCAATGTATGAGAGGCGCATTGGAGTTCTGCTGTTGATCTCATTAACACAGACCTGCAGGAAGCGGCGGCGGAAGTCAGGCATACGCTGGTAACTTTGAGGCAGCTGGTAACGCTCTATGATCCAGTCGATTTTCAGAGAGACGATGCCTGAGCCATCCGGCTTACGATACTGACACAGGGATTCGTATAAACGCATGGCATACGGATTGGTGATTTCTTTTGTTTCACTAAGCCGAAACTGCGTAAACCGGTTCTGTAACCCGATAAAGAAGGGAATGAGATATGGGTTGATATGAACACTGTAAAGCCCTCTGGATGGACTGTGCGCACGTTTGATAAACCAAGGAAAAGATTCATAGCCTTTTTCATCGCCGGCATCCTCTTCAGGGCGATAAAAAACCACTTCCTTCCCCGCGAAACTCTTCAATGCCTGCCGTATATCCTTACTGGCTTCCGCAGAGGTCAATCCGAATATTTCAGCATATTTAGCAACATGGATCTCGCAGATACCGTCATGTTCCTGTAGGGTGCCATCAGATTTTCTGATCTGGTCAACGAACAGATACAGCATACGTTTTTGATCCCGGGAGAGACTATATGCCGCCTCAGTGAGGTCGTTTGACTGGACGATTCGCGGGCTATTTTTACGTTTCTTGTGATTGATAACCGCTGTTTCCGCCATGACAGATCCATGTGAAGTGTGACAAGTTTTTAGATTGTCACACTAAATAAAAAAGAGTCAATAAGCAGGGATAACTTTGTGAAAAAACAGCTTCTTCTGAGGGCAATTTGTCACAGGGTTAAGGGCAATTTGTCACAGACAGGACTGTCATTTGAGGGTGATTTGTCACACTGAAAGGGCAATTTGTCACAACACCTTCTATAGAACCAGCATGGATAAAGGCCTACAAGGCGCTCTAAAAAAGAAGATCTAAAAACTATAAAAAAAATAATTATAAAAATATCCCCGTGGATAAGTGGATAACCCCAAGGGAAGTTTTTTCAGGCATCGTGTGTAAGCAGAATATATAAGTGCTGTTCCCTGGTGCTTCCTCGCTCACTCGACCGGGAGGGTTCGAGAAGGGGGGGCACCCCCCTTCGGCGTGCGCGGTCACGCGCACAGGGCGCAGCCCTGGTTAAAAACAAGGTTTATAAATATTGGTTTAAAAGCAGGTTAAAAGACAGGTTAGCGGTGGCCGAAAAACGGGCGGAAACCCTTGCAAATGCTGGATTTTCTGCCTGTGGACAGCCCCTCAAATGTCAATAGGTGCGCCCCTCATCTGTCAGCACTCTGCCCCTCAAGTGTCAAGGATCGCGCCCCTCATCTGTCAGTAGTCGCGCCCCTCAAGTGTCAATACCGCAGGGCACTTATCCCCAGGCTTGTCCACATCATCTGTGGGAAACTCGCGTAAAATCAGGCGTTTTCGCCGATTTGCGAGGCTGGCCAGCTCCACGTCGCCGGCCGAAATCGAGCCTGCCCCTCATCTGTCAACGCCGCGCCGGGTGAGTCGGCCCCTCAAGTGTCAACGTCCGCCCCTCATCTGTCAGTGAGGGCCAAGTTTTCCGCGAGGTATCCACAACGCCGGCGGCCGGCCGCGGTGTCTCGCACACGGCTTCGACGGCGTTTCTGGCGCGTTTGCAGGGCCATAGACGGCCGCCAGCCCAGCGGCGAGGGCAACCAGCCGAGGGCTTCGCCCTGTCGCTCGACTGCGGCGAGCACTACTGGCTGTAAAAGGACAGACCACATCATGGTTCTGTGTTCATTAGGTTGTTCTGTCCATTGCTGACATAATCCGCTCCACTTCAACGTAACACCGCACGAAGATTTCTATTGTTCCTGAAGGCATATTCAAATCGTTTTCGTTACCGCTTGCAGGCATCATGACAGAACACTACTTCCTATAAACGCTACACAGGCTCCTGAGATTAATAATGCGGATCTCTACGATAATGGGAGATTTTCCCGACTGTTTCGTTCGCTTCTCAGTGGATAACAGCCAGCTTCTCTGTTTAACAGACAAAAACAGCATATCCACTCAGTTCCACATTTCCATATAAAGGCCAAGGCATTTATTCTCAGGATAATTGTTTCAGCATCGCAACCGCATCAGACTCCGGCATCGCAAACTGCATCCGGTGCCGGGCAGCCACATCCAGCGCAAAAACCTTCGTGTAGACTTCCGTTGAACTGATGGACTTATGTCCCATCAGGCTTTGCAGAACTTTCAGCGGTATACCGGCATACAGCATGTGCATCGCATAGGAATGGCGGAACGTATGTGGTGTGACCGGAACAGAGAACGTCACACCGTCAGCAGCAGCGGCGGCAACCGCCTCCCCAATCCAGGTCATGACCGTTCTGTCCGTCACTTCCCAGATCCGCGCTTTCTCTGTCCTTCCTGTGCGACGGTTACGCCGCTCCATGAGCTTATCGGGTCCACTCGCGAACGCAGAAAGGCCCACCCGAAGGTGAGCCAGTGTGATTACATTTGCGGCCTAACTGTGGCCAGTCCAGTTACGCTGGAGTCAGTAGTATTTAGGTGACACTATAGAAGCGGCCGCCTATCCCCTGTGTGCCTTGGCAGTCTCAGAATGATACGGCGACCACCGAGATCTACACTCTTTCCCTACACGACGCTCTTCCGATCTCACCCCATTTTGCCATACCAAAAATTACTCGGTGATTTTTTTTAGTAAAAAAATGTCATTACTCAAAATTCTTTTGAGAACATGTTCTACACCTCTAATTCTATCCTTTAAAAGTCAAGGTGATAATATATAAAAAATCTATTTATTACCATACTCTAACATCTAAAGATAAATTTAACAAAGTAAATTTAATATATGATATGAATGGTTATTATAATTTATAAGTTTAGTGAGAGGCTTAATAATTGCATATAAAGTAGAGTATATGTTAGTCAATGATTAAGTAATAAAAAATCTCAAACTTCCAAAAGATTGATGATCAATGATCTTCAGATTAAAAAATGTATGTTGTTTTAGATCATATTAGATAAAATAAATAAATCAAAATCAAAAGAAAGTAAACTGGAATGTAATAAAATAACTTGTAAATAAAGTAGTAGATAGAAAAAAGAGAGGATAAATTGCATAAAAGATCCAAAGAAATTATATATATAGAGTTAACCATTTTTCTCTAAATGATCTATTTATATCGTCACAATGTTAGTGTTTCATGCTTTTTTTTCTTCTAATAATTACATAAATCTTAACATGTTATATAAATATCATTTTATTTTCTTGAGTTTCTAATGAGACTTAATTTTCGGGTTACTAGTGTTAACTCTTATTACTATGGTTGTTCTCTTTTCTCTAATTGTTTAGGACTCTTGGTTAATTTCAATTCGTTTTAGCTTTTTTTTTTTTGTTTAATAATGAACTTATTTTGTGGATATGTTGATTTTTTATATAAATAAAAGCACAATTTCAAATGACCATTAACTACTTGGGTTTATTTTGGTATTTGTTTAAAAAATAGGGCAAGTTATTATATAAACAATTGTTAAAAGTAATTTTTTCAAAAAAATATAGAAGTTAGTTCTTAAAAATATTTGAGGTATTGAAAGATTATTTTTTAATGAAAAGAGAAAGAAAATGTTTAAATAATTAGAAGGGTTGATGAGAAGAAAATGACTTTGTATTTTTGAATAAAAAGAGAAGATAAAATAAAATAAAAATTAATGTTCTTTTAAGGTTAAATTTTAACATGGAGGGGAAATTTCATACTCTGAAAACCAATCCCCCTTAGTAATTCATGCATTCCAAAACTTGATAAAAAAAAAAAACATAATTTTTGTTGTAACCCATTTTCGGGTCCCCACAAAAAATAAAAAAATAAAATAAATAGCCAAAGGAGGTTAGAAAAATAACGGAAGGCAGAAGCACTCAAAAAATGGTCAAAAATCGGTCAAGGAAGTTAAAAATACAAAGATGGATTTTTGACTATATATTCTTGAAGGATGAGAGCCCTATTGAGAAGGAAAATTTGATTTTTGAGGAGAAAAGTCCAAATTTGGAGGTTTATGGACTTAATTGGTTTTTTATTTGAATTTATAGAGGATTTGATTGCAAGAAAATTGATTTTTAAGTCAATTTGGGCTTTAATTCGAAGAACTTTCAGTTCTGGGGCCAAATTATATTTTTTAGGAATTTATTAGGTCAAATCAGGGGCTTAATTGCATAAATATTGAAGTTTAATGGCCAATTAGGGACTTAATTGAGAAAATCCGAAACCAGGGACTAATTTGGAAAAGGCGCGTAAATAGGGGGCTGTTTCGGATTGATCCGGGTCAAATTGAAGAATTTGAAAACTGGAGGACTAATTAAAACATTGGCGCAGTAAAACCGGGCGACACGTCGCCTATTACTGTTCACTTTCTTCCTCAAAAAGCTGCATGAGTGGCTGTTTTCCAGGCGCATTTTCTGGCTCGTGGGGCCTCCAAATTCGACAAAACGTGCACCAACATGTCCAAATGAAACCCCTTTATCCCGGAGAATGGTCCGGTCGGGTCGGAAAAGTTAGAAATGGCTCCGTTGAGTGGCTCAAAGTGGCCACCTCGGGCAGTTCACAGCTTGGAGCTGCCAAATTTGGCAGCTCGAGGTGCACACTTTGAGCCAACGGTTGAGATGCTTCCCAACTGAATCAAGGGCTGAATTTTTTCCCCAATGTAGACAAGATTTCCCTCTTCCACAGACTATAAATAGAGTCGGATTTGATGATCTGAAGGAGGAGAAATTCAGG
>CAXHTJ010000453.1:0-15101 GCA_964019445.1 Populus tremula | reverse complement strand
ATAGCAGAATGGTATAACATAAAAAATAAAATTCCTAGAGTCTTTTGCACATAAATTATTCATTGATTATTTTTGCCAATCCTAGTAGAGCCTGTTGATGAAAAAAAGTGATTTTTTTTTTTTGGGTTCATGCTGTTAAAACAATTCAATTAACATAAAATAAATAAGAACACCGAAGAGAGGGGAGACTAGAATTCTCCTTAATTGATTTGTAAAAAGTATATCATTTAACCTAAATACAAAGAGCTTATATATAGGTTAGCTAAAAATACTATTTTACCCTTAATAAATAAAACAAGATAAATGTATTATTTACAATCTCCCCTAAAACTCACGATGCGGCAGCTACAAGCATCGAGAGTTTGCCAACTAGAAAATGAAAACAAGAAATGGAATGCGACATGGTAAATAAATCTGCAATCCGCAAGGAAAAAGAAACAAAAGGCAAAGTAATGGTACCATACTTGAGATGATGACGAGTAAGATGACAATCAATCTCAATGTGCTTAGTTCGTTCATGAAAAACCAAGTTGTGAGCAATCTGAATAGAACTCTGGTTATCACAATACATAAGAGTAGGATGAGAGAGTCAAACTCCTATATCCGCACGTAATTAAAGTAACCAAATAATCTCTGTGATGAAAATTGAATTCATGATGTCCACTTGGATTACCAATGAGCTGGAAATGTTAAAGGATGATAATGAGAAATGTAAATAAGAAAGAAAGGATTGGTAAAAGAGAAATGACTATTATTGCCATTGTTACTATTGTGTTGTGATATGTGGACTAATATGGAATAATGATGGTTGTTTGTGGTTTCAGGAGGAACCGCGGGAGGAGTATAGTAACAACAGGGGAATGCAAGTCGAGCGTCTACAGCAAGTAGGTACTCGGTACCTATATCTCCTTGAGTTAATAATTATTTTAACTAACTATTGAACTATAAAAATTTGGTGCTTATTGATGAGGAAAAGAAAAGGGAGAAAGGAGAGGTTAAATGATGGGAGAATAGAAATAGAGGACTAAATTTAAATTATGGGTTCTTTTGGAGGAAATGAACAGTAACAATGAATTTTGGTAATGATTGTTTCTCGAATTTGATATCTTGTCCTTGATATGGGAGGCTAGTGATGTTAGCCAAGCTGGTTAACATCGACATTACTGGTATATGGAAGGAGAAATATAAAACTTGATTAACTATTCGGGTTCAAAATAGTTAATTATATCGGCGCGTGACGTCGATATTGGCAAAATTTATAAACTTGATTCACTACAAGATTTCACAGTTTTACCGACGGACATATTTCGTCGGTGTGTGATAGAACGTTCGTCGGTAAAGTATTTACCAACTATATTACCGACAGAATACTCCTGTCGGAATACCTTTTGTCGGTGATTCCACATTTCGTCGCTATATCGGTCGGAAATACAAAAAATACTTTTACCGACGGACCGTGCGCGCCAAAAAAAAACGTTTCCAGCTTGGAAAATACCGACGGAATATTTTCCGTCGGTGTTATGAAAATACCGACGGCCTAACTCCGTCGGCAAAAGTGTCGGTGATATTTTATACCGACTGAATATTTTCCGTCGGTAAATTTATACCCACGGATTAGTTCCGTCGGTGATGGTCGGTGACGGTGGCAGACACTGTCCAATGCCGACGGAGTTTTTCCGTCGGTAAATCCCTGTGTAATTGTTTTTTTTTAATTGTTTTTTAATTATTTAGAAAAAATAATATAAATTAATGGTAATACAAACCAATTATGCAAATAAAATTTATATTAAGCAACAAAAACTCAAAGTGAAATAATATTAATTACAAAATGAATGTGTTTCAAAAAAACATTAAACAAAATTTTAAATGTAAATAATGTTTATTAAAAATTAATATAAAGGTGGAGGAGGAGGAGGATGGGGGTTAGGCGGCCAAAAAGGATTAGGCGCACATGTTCCACCTTGTGTCATGTTCATGACCATTTGACGAAGCTCTTCATAGGCCGCTCTTTGTTGTTCAGACTCTGCTCTGTGTTGTTCGTTCGCCAATCTTTGCTCTTCTTTGAGTTGTGTGTATGCCTCTGATAGGTGGTCGCACCTTTGCTGCAAGGCCACAAACTCCTTAGATTGGGAGCTCGATACAGATTGGGAGCTCCCAGCGGTTGAAGCAGTACCGGTCGACCGCAAGTTGGCCGCGGTAGTGTTGGAGAGCCCGTAAACCCAATTTTTATCGGGTCCACCTGACGATCCAGCGTCCATCCACAAATCCGGATCGAATTCCGGATGGGTCGAAGGATCGTCCCTGTATCTCTCCCTCAACCGATTATTATAGGTCTCCTGAAAAAAAAATCCATCATATTCAATTCAATAAACATAATAATAACTTACAAAATAAAATGGTTGAACAAACATACCACAAAATGTTGAGCACGGTTGTCAACGAACTGTTGCGTCCCCTTTTGGCGGTCATGACTTCGCACGTGCGTCTCCATAAATAGCTCTATAGGGCTCGGCTCACGTCCAAGAGACGTAGCCTATAATGAAAAAAATGTATTAACAACAAATTAATTGAACGATCTATTTCATTTAAATTAATCTTACCATCCGTTTCGCATGTGCAGAAAACGGAACGGAGCCGCCGGTGTGCGTTGTCACCGAGCCATGAATTGGCCGATTCCAGTTGCCAGCACCGGACTGTGAGCGTCGAGTGAACCGCTCAGACGTCACGTGCTAAAGATAGTGCGGCCATATATCTTCCGGGATGTATATTGGTTTGAAATCCCTCCAAACCGCAACATCGTTCCAGCCTTCGAACCCCTTATCCCTCGCTGTTTTTTTTGCTTTTTTCTGGGTGTCATACCAAAAATCACGCAACCTAATTCACGCCCGAAAAAATTACATTTCGAAACATAAATAATTAGTAAAAAAAAGTCATATTGTTTTCGATGTTACCTAATTGCCGCGTGATTTTCCCACACCCTCCTCACAACAGTGTCATGTTCATTGTCCCAGCAGAATCGATGCTGTATATAAAAAAATAATTTTTTAAAATGTTAATAATTTATTTACAATTATAACTAGAATTTATTAGAAATAAGCTGAAAATTATATATTAACACGAACCTCAAATCTACGAAACCATGCATTGATTTGAGGCATCCATTCAGGATGCCTCGATATCTGACTCCATTGATACAATGGAATCTCCATCGACGCTTTAAACGCCGATTATATTACTCGGGCGGCCTCAATGTTTGTGAACCTGAAAAGAAATGAAATTAATTTGTGATTACTTCATAAATTATGTTTTAAATTTGTTTTTTTATATATAAAAAAAACTAAAACCTTAACAAACTTACATTGAAAGATCGTCCTTCCACTGTGCCTCGTACTGACGGGTAAATTGATTCCGCTGCGAAGGCACGCCGCTTTTGCGATGTGAAACATCGCTGGAAGAGGCAGCATCGGTTGACGGCGCAGGTGGTGTAGGTGCCTCTTCTTGAGAGGCACCTAAGGAAACATCATCATCGCTGCTAGATGAACTTGATTCGACTGGACGTGAACGACCAGCTCTGGTTTTCATTTTGTGCATCTAAACAATTTTATATAAATAATTGTATAATAAAATTCAAAAGTTAAAAAAAAATCGGCAGCACCTCCCCTATACTGGATACTACCCAAATTCACAAACCTGCAAATATTAACAATAGCCACAACCAATTGAACCAATCTATACTAATAATTCCAACATATTCAACTATTAATCCTAAGATAAATTCAACGTTAACAATTACAATTCACAAATTAATCAATAATTATATTCAAAACAATAAAAAATATGACAAAAAATAAATTCAATAAATTCAACAAATTATAATTCAACAAATTAATCAACAATTATATTCAAAACAATAAAAAATATGACAAAAAATAAATTCAATAAATTCAACAAATTATAATTCAACAAATTAATCATTTTAATTCAACATTAACAATTTTAATTCAACAAATTAATCAATAATTATATTCAAAACAATAAAAAATATGACAAAAAATAAATTCAATAAAATCAACAAATTATAATTCAACAAATTAATCATTATAATTCAACATTAACAATTATAATTCAACATATTAATCAATAATTATATTCAAAACAATAAAAAATATGACAAAAAATAAATTCAATAAATTCAACAAATTATACTTCAACAAATTAATCATTATAATTCAACATTAACAATTATAATTCAACAAATTAATCATTATAATTATGATAACAAAACAATAAAAAATATTCAAAAAATTAAAAAAACAAAACCTACATCAATAAAAGGAACGAAATATACATACCTTAATAATGTGACAAATTCAAAACTTTATCTACATTATTAAAAAAAACACCAAAACAACAAAATAACAAAAATAAAAACAACTAAAAATAAATTAAAAGTAAATAAATTAAATTGGAAATCGATAATTATTCCAACAAACGCAATTATTAATTCTAAGGTAAATTCAACATTAACAATATTAATTCAATAAATTAATCAATAATTATATAGGCAATACAACAATAAATTATATTCAATAAATTAAAAAAAATATAGACTAACAATTAAATTAACAAATATTCAACAAATTCAAAAAATTCAAAAAAATTCAAATATTCAACTTTAACTAATTCTAAGTTAAATTAACTAATAACAATTCTAACAACACAACAACAAAAAATATTCAAATTTTTTTTAAAAAAAACCTACATCAAGAAAAGGAACGAAATATACATACCTTAAGAATGTGTCAAATTCAAAACTTTATCTACATTGCAACAAAAAACACCAAAACAACAAAAATAAAAACAACTAAAAATAAATTAAAATAAAATAAAATAAAATAAATTAGAAAAAAAACACATACCTTTTAATATGATGAGATTCAAGGTGAAAGTCTTGAAGGATTGAGGGGAAAAAAATGAAAAATCTGAGGTCAAAAACGGAGGAGAAGCGAAGCGGGGGGGAGAAGAAGAAAAAATGAGGCGAAGTGGCGGGGGCTGGAACTTATAGGGCAGTTTTACCGACGGAATTAATATCCGTCGGTAAAAGGTCAAACATTCCGTCGGTAACCGGTCAAAAATCCATCGGTATTTTTTGAATTTCGCCCCGAATTTTGAAAAGCCCTCCATATTTTTCGTCGTCCGTCGGTAATATGACAAGTTCAGAAGCGCATTAATTCATACACTTTGGAAATCGCGCGGTCCGTCGGTATTTCTGTCGGTAATATGTGTGACCGACAAATTACCGACGGACCTATTTCGTCGGTATTAGCGTCGACAAATCTATCGGTGAATCCGTCGGTGATTGTGGCATTTTGTTCTAAATATTTTCGAGCTTACTGTGATATGCCGACGGACTATAATCCGTCAGTATGCCCGTCGATGATGGTGCCATGTTTTTGAACTCTCTATGAGATGCCGACGGATTTTATTACGTCGGTATATCTGTCGGTGAAGGTGGCATTTTGTTGTAATTTTTTTCGAACTCTTTGTGATATACCGAAGGATTCGATTCCGTCGGTATAGTTGTCGGTGAAGCCGTCGGTAATTTCGTCGTTGTTGGTGGCATTTCGCGTAATTAATTTCGAACTCTCTATGAGATACCGACGGATGGTGATCCGTCGGTATGGACGTCGGTAAGTTTGCATGATGCAGGAAAGGTTGTCTTTGTATTGCCTGTTTACCTTCCTGCAAAAACTTAACTGATAAACTGTCCATCACATAAACACAAAAACCACATTTGCTTCTTCTTCCTCATCAATTGAATTGTCATCATCTTCATCGCAATTTTCAATATGGATATCATCTTCTTCATCGACATTTGCTTGTCCGCTAGATCTGAGAACAACATTCAACTCCTCTCCGTCAATATCAACAAGACTATCATCGAGAACTCGAAAATTTGAATTTTCTTCCAATTCAATCGAAGGAGCAACTCGATATGGTTCAACCAACTCACGAACTTGAAAGACTTCATCTCGCACACTTGTGTCTTCGTTCTCATCATGAACAACCTCGACACGACCCCGTGGTTTCGTTTTTAAAACGGACAACCAATCAACTCTTCAACGATCCTTTCTAAATGAAGGGGTGTATGTGTAATAAACTTGTTGACATTGCTTTGCGAAAACAAAGACATCGTTTATGTTGCGGAGTCTAGCTTTTGAGTTGATTTCGACCAGACCATGGTGTGGATCAACTCTGATTCCTCTGTCCGTCGTGTTATACCAATAGCATTTGAATAAAAACACTTTATTCTGCTCGCTATGATATTGCAGTTCGACGACCTCTTCTAATCTACCATAGTAGTCAACTTCTAACTGGCTACTTGTGGATCCCTTAACACAAACACCGCAGTTGTATGTCTTTCTTCCTTGCCCGTATTCTTCAGTATGGAAAACATATCCATTGACAAAATACCCGTTGTAGCACTTAACTTTTCTTTCAGGGCCGAGGCTTAGTGAAGACAATGACTTGGGCGCACTCCTTCCCATTTGATAAACCTTGTAAATATATGTAATTAAATGTACATCAATACACGGTAAATGAACGAGAATCTCGTAATGACATGCATACGTTAGAATGAGTTTGTGATAGTGCTTACATGTGTTCTGAACCATGTGGCAAATTGTTCATCTTGTAATTGAAAGATCTGGGATTCGGTCAGCTGCGAGTTATTGGAGAGCAATTGTCGATGTTGCCTGCAAGTGATAATGAGTGTATGATATTACAATATATAATTAACAGTATATTACTGACAAAGTTTAATTAGTATTACACATATATAGACTTACTGAATAAATGGTCTCAGCTCATCACAGTTAAATAGAACATAGTTGTGTGCTTGTTTGAATTCTATTTCCGACAAATATCTTCCTCTTACGGCATTTTTAGGTGTGGGTCGTCCAGTATTGGAGAATATTGACAAGTTCCCACTGGAAGGCACTTCACCGCCATCGTCATGCCGTGGAACGCGATTGATTCTTGTTCTCAGATGAGGTTCGAAATAGTACGAGATAAATGTTGATATCTCTTCAACAATATAGGCCTCAGATATCGAAGCCTCAACATGCGCCTTGTTCTTAACCTTTTTTTTTAGATTAAACAAGTACCTGCATTGAAGTACAATTCAAGTATTTTCAAATAAGAAAAACATAGAAAATACTTTAAGATATGAATTCCATTGCAACTGTAATATCTCACCGTTCGAATGGGTACATCCATCTATACTGGACCGGTCCTCCAGCTTTTGCCTCGAACGGTAGATGTATAGGGAGATGCTCCATTGAGTCAAAAAATGAAGGAGGGAATATCATCTCAAGTTTGCATAGTGTCTCGATGATATTCGTTTGAAGCATCTCAATGTGCTGGAGCATATATCTCTGAAGAAATGACTGATCTCCGTTAGTGCATCCCATATTCCCTTTGGCAACAAATCACGAAAAGCTAATGGGATGAGTGTTTGCATAAACACGTGGCAGTCATGGCTCTTCATTCCATACAATCTGCAGTCCTCTATGTTAACAAGCCTTGATATGTGATGCATGTCCATCCGGGAAACGCAGACTCTTAAGCCATTTGTAGACTAGCAGTTGTGCGTTTTTCTCTAACACGAAGCTTGCCCTTGGTTTTGCAACCCGTGACTCGTCATAAACCAACTCCATATTTTTACGGTTACAGTATAAAGCTATATCCAATCTAGCCTTCATGTTGTCCTTTGTCTTCCCCTTCACATCCATGACGGTGTTGAAAATATTCTCAAACACGTTCTTTTCGATGTGCATGACGTCAAGGTTATGGCGGAGAAGATTAGTCTTCCAATACGGAAGCTCCCAAAAGATACTTCGCTTTACCCAATTATGGGTCAAACCAAAACCAGGAAACTTTTGCTTACCTGATTGAAGGCCAAACACAATGTCACCGTACTCTGATACAACATGATGCAATTCTTCACCAGAAAGACGCGGGATGCAACATCTTTTTCATCTCTACCAACAAACAAATCTTTTCTGTTCTTTCTGAACCTGTGATTAAGTGGCAAGAAGCGACGGTGACAGTCAAAAAAAGAAGCTTTACCTCCGTTTGCTAGCGTGAATGCCTTGTTGTTTTCCATGCAGTATGGACATGCGAGTTTCCCATGCGTGCTCCAACCAGAAAGCATTCCATAAGCTGGAAAATCACTGATAGTCCACATCAAAGCCGCCCTCATAAGAAATTTTGTTTCCTCATATATCATAAGTCAGAGATCCGGAGGACCACAACAGCTCATCTATCAACGGTCGAAGACAAACATCTATATTCCGCCGGGCTGCTTGGACCGGGTATGACAGTAGATAGAAACATGAACTCCGGCCTCATACACATTCCCGGTGGCAAGTTATAAACTGTGAGAATGACCAGCCAATAAGAATAGGGAGCAGTAAATGACCCAAATGGGTTGAACCCGTCTGTACACAACCCAAGTCGAACATTCCTTGATTTAGCAGAAAAGTCAGGATGAACACTGTTAAAGCGTTTCCACGCTTCACCGTCAGAAGGATGCACCATCACACCATCAACGACATCGTGTGTTTGGTGCCATGTCATGCGCTCAGCAGTCCTTGGTGACATAAATAACCTCTGTAGTGTAGGTGTGATCGGGAAATATCTAAGTTTTTTATATGCCACTAGAGTTTTCCCCCTGCCAGTTCTGGGTTTGTAACGGGAATGCCCGCATGTCATGCACTCGGTCATCTCAGCATTTTCAAGGTAGTATAACATGCAGAAGTTAGGGCACATGTCAATTTTCTGGTATCCTAAACCGAGGGGTTTCATCATGGACTTCGCAGCATAGAAGTTCTCTTTGATCCTGTTCCCTTCTGGTAAAATGCTTCTTGCCCAATCAATAATTTTCTCATACCCGGCCTCACTCAACCCGTGATCTGACTTGATGGTGAACACTTGTGCCACAGCCGAAATTTACTGTGGTTTGTGCAGCCATCCCATAATGGTTCGTCATAATCTTTCAACAAATCAAAAAACCTAGTTGCCTCTGCATTAGGTTCTTCTTCTACGATTGGACATTGATTGACATTATCTTGATTCATTCTCATTGCATCCATAACCATGTTTCTGTAAGGATTAGTGTTGTCATTTGCCGCTTCATGCACGTTGCTAGCACTAGAAGTTGACCCAACCACCGTTTCTCCCATTCTCCTATTACTAACAAATACCTCTCCATGTGCATACCAACACTCGTAATCCTCCACAAACCCTTTGTGTAGAAGATCCATCATTACAACATCTGGATGCAGATACTTTTTATTTTGACACTTCCTGCATGGACACCTAATACCGCCTCCAGTAAAATTTCTGGGAATAGATGTTGCGAAATTAATAAAACCCTGAACCCCGTTACAATAATCCATCCTCCACAATCCTTGGGGTGAATCTAGATACATCCATGAACGATCATCCATGACTTCTATCGAACCTCTATAAAAAGGACCCATTAAGCAAGCTCTTAATTATTTCAAAACATAACATGTAATTCGGTAATTCTACAAATTAAGTTTTAACAATTTACAAACAAATACAATCTTACAAAATCTAAAACAAACCATAACAACTATAAAATTATACATTCATATACTACAAGTTTGTTTGAGAAATAACAATAAAACATATACATCTACTAAAAAAAATACATATACTAAAAAAACAAAAAAATTGACATTTAAATGTTAAAATTTTAAAAGATAGAATTACTTACAAAAAATGATAAAATCCATCGGTAAATCAGAACACGGATGCTGTGACCACAAAACTTCAAGAAATACAACTTGTTGTGCTGAGATGAGGAAGATTTTTGTTTTGGGGCGAGGGGGGGCTGGTTATTTGTAGATGGGGAGGGTTAGGATTAGGAAGAAGAAGGAGAAATGGGGGAGGAGAGTGTCGGCAGAGTGGCCATATATTCACTTTTGCCGACGGAATTACCGACGGTTTTATTCCGTCGGTGAATACGTCGGCGAACCTGTCGGTAATTCTGACGGGCAATCGACACGTCACCGCACGGACCTGCTATTCAAATCCCTCAGTGATTCCGTCGGTATTTTTAACGGTGCACCGGTCACGTCACCGGTACGGATCTGGCATTTCAAATCCGTCGGTGATTCCGTCGGTATTTTTGACGGTGAACAGGTCCCATCATGCGTACGGGCCCCAGGTTTTAATTTCGTCGGTGATTTCGTCGGCAAAATCACCCGCAAAAACCTTGGCGCCATCTACCCGCCCTTTTTTCATTAATTCTGAATTTTTTGTCGGTAATTCGGTCGGTAATTACCGACGGACATAGTGATTAACCGACGGACGTGATTTCGGCCGAAAAATACCGACAGAAAATTTTTTGTCGGTGAGTCCGTTGGTATTTAGCGAATTTCTGGTAGTGATTAACTATTCGGGTTCAAAATATTTAATGATATCGGCAGGTGACGTCGATATCGGTAACATTTATAGACTTGATTAGCTTTTCGAGGCTAAAGCTAATGATGTCAAGAATCCTTGACATCGGCATACCTGAGGACCTCCCAAGGTAGCACAGAACATTTATTAACTATTTCAGTCCAAAAATAGTTAATGAAACCAACAATTGTGTTAGTGTCGGCATTTTCATGAATTTGATTAGTTGACCCCATGATGGGCAACTAAAGACACTAATGGAGGTCATTAGTGTCGGTAGTAGTCTTCCTAATATGAGGAGAAGTAGTTAAAGGAAATAAATAGGATAATCCTTAAAAGGGGTTGGTGAGGGTATATTGAAATTGTATATAACTTAAGTAGGTAGATGTGTTGTATAAATTTTCTTACGTGAATTGTTTGTATTTTAGTTATTTTTAATTATATAGAAAATTTATGTTTTGCAGGTCCCTCCCATTCACGTTAGGAGTAGAATTTAGGTTTGTTATCCCTTTTGTATTAGTTAGAAACTTAGGGATTTTTCATGTAATTTTGTTATGCAGTAAACATGTAACCTGAATAGAATAGTATACTCCTTATATTATTTTGTTTTTGGAATATTAATGTATTAATCTATACTTGGAAAAATTATAGTGTAATAGCTTATGTTCAGAATGCTAAACTGTGTTGTGCTTATATATGAAATTTTAGTGCTTGGATGGTTCTCTTAATTACTAACTTATGCATGTGATATGAGATGGAGATTGAGAATGAAGATTTGTCCTGAGTATATTCTTGAATGAATTAAATGATTGATTTGTACCAATTATGGATGTGATTATAGGTGGGATGTGATTATAATTGTGTGCAGGGTAAATTGTCGATAACTTGGGATTTCCCGGTATAGAGGAGACTCTACCGAAATTTTGAAATTTCAGTAGAACTTAACCAAAGAAAAAAATGAAAGAAAATTGCTTCATTTACCCTTTATGTGGAAGTTAAACGAATATCTTGATTGAACTTTTTGAGGTTGTTACAAAGAATACCTTGCGTTAACTTCAATGGGTTGTTATCAGTAAATCTAGCTCGCTCAAGAATATCTGCAACATATTTTAATTGAGAAAAAAAGTAACCTTTATGTGAGTAAGCTACCTCAATACCCAAGAAATATCAAAGAGAACCCAAATCCTTCATTTCAAACTATCTAGCCTGCTCTATCTTCAAAACTGAGATACCAACAATGTCATCAACATATAAGAAAAAAATAATACAACTTGCATCAGTGCAATTAATAAAAAGAGCAGAGTCATGACTGCTAAAAACAAATCCAAGAGATGAGATCACAACATAAAATTTCTCAAACCAAGCACGAGGTGCTTGTTTGAGACCCTATAATGCTTTCTTGAGCTTACATACATACCCAGAGTCATGTGAAATACCAGGAGGAGGTGCCATACAAACTTCTTCTTAAAGATCTCCATTTAAGAAGCATTTTTAATATCAAGTTGTGAGATATGTCATTAACGAAGTGAAGCTATAACAAGAAGAGTACAAATAGTAGTCATGTTTGCAATAGGAGCAACTGTCTTCTCATAATCCATACCATATTGTTGAGAGTATCCTTTTTGCAACCAACCTAGCTTTGTATCAATCAATAGACCCATCAAAATTAGTCTTGATCTTGTACACCAACGACAACCAACAACACTCTTACCAGGAGATAGAGGAATCAAATCCCAAGTATCGTTCTTATACAAAGCAGAAAGTTCCTCATCCATAGCTTACTGTCAAAGAGGATCAAGAATTGCCTCGTTATAGAAAGAGAGCTCATAGAGACAATGAATATAAGCTAAAAATGAAGTAAAAGATGAATAACAAGAATAAACAAAATCTAGTAGTTTTGTAGACTTACGAATGCATATGGATTAACGTAGAGGTGGATCCACAATTTTAGAAGAAGCTTGGGGGGATGTAGATAAGAATGGAGCTACAAGTGTGTCAGAGAGTAAAGTGTCAGTATCTACAGAATATTGAGTACAAATTGATTGAACATGGAAAGGGGCATCTGAGGTAATAAGAACTTGAGATGATAAACTATCAAAATCCTTAGAAAATGGATCTATACGAATAATATCAAGTTTAGTCAAGCCGTGAGTAGTGGATGGAATATAAAAGAAAGGTATATGCTTGAGAAAGACAATATCACGAGACACATAAAGTTTTCTGAGTTATTGAATCAAAAAAACGATACTCTTTTTTACCTTCATCATAACCCAAAAAGACATATGTAGCAGATCGAGAGGACAATTTAATGCATTCTGCATGGGGATGAAAAACGAAACAAGTATAACTAAAAACTCTAAAGGAGGAATAATCAAGAATATACCCATATAATTTTTCAAAAGCAGAAAAACCTGAATTATGAGAAGATGAGATTGTATTAATCAAGCTTATAACAATAAGGATAACTTCTTCCCAAAACATGTGAGTAGCAAAAAAACAAATATGTATGTATGTATATATATATATATATATATATATATATATATATTTGGTGTTAGTAAATAATTGATTACAAGGAGCTTTGGATGAACGGGTGAAAGAAGTTGAAGCCCACGAACACAAGCGAGCATGTTTGAAGTAGCATCTCCATTGCTTTTCTAGTGTAAGTGGAACGACCGGGTTAATTATATCCAACATCCCTTTATTATTAAATTGTAATTTAGGTCTTTTTATTATGAACATATATAATAAGGTCCTTTTATTATATATTGTATTAACATTCGAATCTCTTAATTTAACTGACGATGTGTCACATTGAAAATATGGTATTTTGATGCACTAAAAATCTTTTTTTTTTTAATATAATATTTTTTAATTTCTAATAAATTTATGCTGGATTAGTTATTATAAATCTATGCTGCATTTGTTATTATTTTAAAATTATTCCTAGTATATAGCATGTTATAGATTTATTGTGACTTGATGAACTCACCGAATCAAAGATGGTATTGGTCCTGCTGCACGGGGCCGAACGATGCAGACTATAGAGAAGGGCAAGGTACACACTCACTAGCTATGGCATTATCAACCACGAAAAACCTGCACATGGACATAGACACAGTCTGAATATTTTCAGTTCTTCTTTATTGATTTTGCAGGGAAAACCAAATCATGAGCCAACAGGACCCAACGTGGAAAAAAGAAGTCATGTCTGCATCAATCAACCTATCAGCATTTAAAAGCAGCAAGTTCTTTTTACCTTTGTCTTTATTACATAGAGAAAAACTAGCATCAATATTGATTGATCCATGCATCCATGAGATTTCTTGAGTTCACATTGCAACTTCCAAGAATGCATTGAAGTTGTGAAAAGTCTTTGCGGAAAATTCTATGACCTTTCGTTTTGCTGCTTGAACAATTAGATATATCAAAAGTAAAAAGAAGTAATGATTACTTGTACTAGGTTTTGTTTGGATAGTTGCATGTAGAATATTACTTTCCTGGGTTGGTGGTTGCTGTTTTGTTAAAAGGCCAAAAAATACTTTTCTGGGTTTTTATTCTGTTAAATGGTTTATATTATTATTATTATTATTATTATTATTTCTCTCTTTCAAGATTAGGGTTTTTGTTTTCAAGAAAACACCATGAGCGACTAGAGGCAAACAGGGAAGGTGAAATGGTTTAGTGACCAAAAGGGGTTTGGTTTCATGACCCCCGATGATGGCGGTGATGGTCTATTTGGTCACCAATCTTCCATCAAATATGAAGGGTATCGCAACCTTGGAGACGATGAAGCGGTTGAGTTTGAGATTGAAAACTCTGACGATGGCCGTACTAAGGCTGCTATTGTCACTACTTTGGATGTAAATCTAGTTCAGAATCTTGATAATCAAGTGATTATAAATTTAAATTTTATTATTTTTATTTATTTAATTGATTTTTTTTTAATTTTCAATGATAAAAACATTTTTACCTTAACTTAAAGAATTAAATATAATTAATCAAACAACACGAGGGTTGCTAATATACATCTAGTTAATAAAGTTAATAAAGTTGGGCTAGTGTTGAGCGGTGTTGTTTACTAATAAGATGAAGGACTTTAACTTCGGATGCAGGCACAAGAACTTTTCTAAATAATGTACACCAAATGAGCATTAATGGATAGTAAAATTAGGTATAGAAAAAAGGTAACAATGATGAAGTTGTGTGGGGCCTTCCATGACTTTCTCTTGGACAGATGGGGAATATCAAGACTTGACTGCTAGTGTGTGAGATGACAAGACGACTTCCATGAGATCTCCTTTGAAAACAAGTTCTATATAAGGCTCCGTTTGTTTGTAGGAAAGTGGTTTTCTTTTGGAAAATGAATTTCGGGGAAAGTGAATTCCTGGAAAGTGAATTCCGGGAAAGTATTTTCCGATGTTTGGCAGTGTTATGGAAAATGAACTGGAAAACACTTTCCAGTGTTTGGTTGTGTTATGGAAAATGAACTGGAAAATAATTTATTAATGAATTAATTTTTTTTTCAAGTTTATCTAATATATATAAAATATTTAATCACTTACAATAAAAAAAAATGAAATCTAAAAAGTATAATGATGAATTTTTTT
>CAXHTJ010000452.1:0-15171 GCA_964019445.1 Populus tremula | reverse complement strand
AATCTTCCAAAGTTCTCATTAATTTATTCCTCTCTCTATTGTTATTACTATTATTATTATTATTATTATTATTTACATCTGTATTATTATTATATATCTTTGATCTTTTCATAAACTCAGTATATAGGCTGGAAACCTGTGACCCGATCTTTTAGATCATTCTCAGGTATAACAACGCCACGTACTGAGTATTATTATTATTATATTAATATTATTATTACTACTACTATTATTGTTATTATTATTGTTTGTATTTGTTATTGTGTTGTTGTTGTTGTTGTTGTGTTGTTATTTATAATTTATACAATTAACCTCTCTGTGGTTCGACCCCGGTCTTGCCGGGTTATTTATTACTTCGACACTCCTGCACTTGGGAAAAGACATCAAGCTTTTGGTCGTGTCAAGTTTTTGGCGCCGTTGCCGGGGAGGTAAATTCTTGTATAAATTATAATATTTATTTTATTTTCTCTTTTCATTTTTATTTTATTTAATTTTGTTCTTTTTTTTGTCTCTTTTCTTCTCTTTTTTTTCTTGCTTTTATTCTCTTCTTACACGTGCATGAGAGTTTGGTCACGTACATTAAGTGGTAGACTTTGTGGTATCCTCATCATTTTCAGAAAATATGGCCGAAGAAGATAATCAATCACTTCATAATGAGAATAACCGTATGAGAACACTTAGAGACCACATGAATCCCACAAGAACAAGTGCACCCTCATGCATAGTTTTCCCTCCTGATGCATCTCATTTTAATTTTAAGCCAGGCATTATTCAACTTACCTTCTTTTCATGGCTTAGACCTAGAAAATCCATACTTGCATTTAAGGAATTTGAGGAGGTCTGTAATACCTATAATGACTCAAATTGTAGCATGAACACCATTCGATTAAAGCTTTTTCCTTTTTCATTAAAAGATAAAGCTAAAACATGGCTACAAAATTTAGACCAGGATCCATTCGTGCTTGGGATGATGCAACAACAATTTTTAAAGAAGTTTTTTCCATCTCACAGAACAAACTCTTTCAAAAGACAAATCATCACTTTCACTCAAAAACCAGGAGAAACATTTTACCAATGTTGGGATAGGTATCGAGATTTGCTTAATACTTGCCCACATCATGGTTTTGAAACATGGAGATTGGTTTCACATTTTTATGAAGGTTTAACACCTAGAGATAGGCAAATGGTTGAATTGATGTGCAATGGAACCTTTGAAGATAAAGACCCTAATGAAGCAATGGAGTACCTAGACTTGCTAGCTGAAAATGCTCAAAATTGGGATACCACAGGTACTTATGAGGCACCAAGTAAAACTCAACCTCATACATCTAGTGGAGGTATGCACAACCTTAGGGAAGATCATGACCTCCAAGCCAAGTTTGCATCTTTAGCTAGAAAAGTCGAGGCACTAGAATTAAAAAAGAGTGGTCAATTAAAATCTGTTCAAGACATTGTGTGTCAAATCTGTGAAACAAATGAGCATGCAACCAATGATTGTCCAACTTTGCCTTCTTTAAGGAATGCCTCCATGAACAAGCCCATGCTTTAAACAGTTTCCAAACCCAACCATAACCCATACTCACAAACGTATAACCCTGGTTGGAGAAATCACCCAAATTTCAGTTGGAAGAGTGATAGCAACAATGCACAAACTTCAACCACCGTTTCAAGCACACCATAATTTCCAAAATTCTCATGGATATGCACCTCCTTATGCTCCACCTCCTAGAAGAAATTTTGAGGAAACATTGCATGCATTCATTGAAAAGCAAGAGACAATCAACACTCAACTTGCTCAAAGCATGACAGATTTTAAAGATGCTCTTGCAAAATTAACATCTGCTCTCAGTTTCCAAGAGAAAGGTAAGTTTCCTTCTCAACCACAGCAAAATCCAAAGGGGCAATACAATGCAAATGCAAGTAGTTCTGGAAGCCAACACATGGATCAAGTCAAATCAGTCATCACTCTTCGTAGTGGTAAGGTTATTGAAAAACCTATTCTTGAACCTTGTGAGAAAGATGATGAGTCTATCTCTGAGGGTAAGGAAGGGGTTGAACCTGAACATTGCAAGAAAAGGCTGATTCCCGCCAGCACTTCCATTTCCTCATGCCATGACCAAACAAAGGAAAGTCAATCACAACTCTGAAATCTTTGAAATTTTCAAACAGGTAAGGATCAATATACCTTTGTTGGATGCTATTAAACATGTACCTTCCTATGCTAAATTTTTGAAAGATCTGTGCACTGTGAAGAGAAAACTGAATGTGAAAAAGAAAGCCTTTTTAGCCGAACAAGTAAGTGCCATTCTTCAGAACAATAATGCTTTGAAATATAAAGACCCTGGTTGTCCTACAATTTCTTGCTTTATTGGAGAACATAAAATTGAAAGAGCCTTACTTGATCTTGGAGCTAGTGTGAATTTACTTCCATATTCAGTCTTTCAAAGTCTCAATCTAGGTGAGTTAAAACCAACTTCTGTAACTCTTTTACTTGCCGATAGATCTGTAAAAGTGCCTAGAGGAATAATCGAAGATGTGTTAGTACAAGTCGATAAATTCATTTATCCTGTGGATTTTGTTGTCTTGGATACACAACCTGTTACAGCATGTAATTCAATTCCTGTCATTTTAGGACGTCCATTTCTTGCCACTTCTAATGCATTGATTAATTGTAGGAATGGACTGATGAAGCTATCATTTGGAAACATGACATTGGAGATGAATATTTTCAACATTTACAAGCAACCTGGAGATGATAATGATTTACAGGAAGTGGACTTTATTGAAAAATTAGTTCATGATCAATTTCAAACCACTTCTAGTGAAACTGAGATTGATGAATCTAATGATTTGCAAATGGTCTTTCAGGAATCAAAGGCATGCAATTGGAGACCACAAAGTTGCCACCCCTTATCACCCTTAAACGAGTGGACAGGTAGAACTTGCTAATAGGGAGATCAAACAGATCTTGGAGAAAACGGTGAACCCTAATCGGAAAGACTAGTCTTTAAGACTTAATGATGCACTTTGGGCTTATCGAACTGCGTATAAAACATCATTAGGTATGTCACCTTATAGACTAGTTTATGGAAAACCTTGTCACTTGCCTGTGGAAATTGAACATAAAGCTTATTGGGCTATTAAAGCTTTCAATTCAAACATTGATGATGCTAGTCAGCTGCGAAAATTGCAAATAAATGATGCATATGACAATTCAAGAATTAATAAAGCAAGACTCAAAGAGCCATGATAAGTGATGGTGGAACACACTTTTGCAACAAGCCATTTGATCTTTAATGAAGAAATATGGAATCACACACAAAGTTGCCACCCCTTATCACCCTAAACGAGTGGACAGTAGACTTGCTAATAGGGAGATCAAACAGATCTTGGAGAAAACAGTGAACCCTAATAGGAAAGACTGGTCTTTAAGACTTAATGATGCACTTTGGGCTTATCGAACTGCTTATAAAACATCATTAGGTATGTCACCTTATAGACTAGTCTATGGAAAACCTTGTCACTTGCCTGTGGAAATTGAACATAAAGCTTATTGGGCTATTAAAGCTTTCAATTCAAGCCTTGATGATGCTAGTCAGTTGCGAAAATTGCAAATAAATGAGCTTGAGGAAATAAGAAATGATGCATATGACAATTCGAAAATTCATAAAGCAAGAATTAAAGAGTTTCATGACAAGAAAATACTGAGAAAAACATTCAATGTTGGTCAAAAAGTCTTGCTTTATAATTCTCGACTCCATTTATTTCCTGGAAAACTAAGATCAAGATGGAGCGGTCCTTTTATTGTGAAACATGTGTATCCATATGGGGCCTGTGATATTGAGAATCCAAAGAATGGCAATGTTTTCAAGGTAAATGGGCATCGTTTGAAAGTTTATTTTGACAATTTTTCGGTTGAAAATGACTCTATTGAATTGAGTGATCCTGTATATAAAGATTGATTCTTTTTCTCACATTGTTTTGTGTTTTTTGTCTTTGTTTTGCTAGTCTCTCTTTCACCCCGGTCAAATGGCGGATAACGGTACTCCGTGACTTAAGTCGGTTCTTTCAGTTTCCCAAATAACTGATATCTGTATATATTTGTACAATTCTTAGCTCTTTCTCCCTTCTTTGAATCTTGTCTAATTCTCTTTTGAAAATGGACACCACTCTTGAAAAGTTGAAAAGGTATTTTCCCGCTTTGCCTCCAAATGCGATTAATAAAATTTACCGTGCTAGGTGTGCAAGATTGAGGTTGTTAATGAATCATGAAATTCCTGAAGATATTCGCTGGCTAATTGAAGCAAAGGTCCGCTTATCAGGTGAGTCCTCCAATTCTTTCATTTCACACATGCCTGGAACAGGTAAAAGCACTTTTGCAAAGAAACGTCGTGCAAAACGACTGAAAGTCTGTCACAGATGTGCCAGATGGACTTGTAATGCGACATGTCGTTCTTTAGGAATGGTATCTGTAAACCGTGAAGATAAGATACAATTCATTAAGGATGGCCTGAGTAAGGGGTCTTTAGATAATCTTTTGTTGACCCTTGAGACGCATCCTAGTGGAGATGTGCATCGTGTAATTCATGATTTATGGCCACAATTCCATAAAGAACATGATCGACTTAGTCTTGGGAATCTGACTAAAAAAGACCCTGTTTGCCAGTTTTTAAGAAAACTGGATGGGAAGCCTATCCCCGACCCATAGAGGGCGTTTAAGCCGTTCTTGGACGTAAAACCAAGGGAAGATGTGAGCCACAATCACAACTACCTGTACATACATGCTTTTTCAAAATAAAAAGAGAGAGAGAGAGAGAGAGTTTGTGAGACTACAGCTGGCCTACATATAGGTGGTATGATTGCATTTTCACTTTTTCATCTATAAATTCTTCTCTTCCTTCCCTTCATTTCTACTCATCCCATATATTCATCAAATATAGAAGTGTGTAGAAATGGCAGGTTCCTCAAGTCATCATATAAGAAATATTTGTGTTTTCGGTGGATCCAGTTCTGGGAAAGAAAAAGAGTTTTTAGAATCAGCAAATCATCTTGGTCGGGTACTAGCTGAGAGAAAGATTCATTTAGTGTATGGGGGAGGCAGCCTTGGGTTAATGGGAGGTGTGTCAATGGCTGCATTTTTAGGAGGCAGTCAAGTTTTGGGGGTTGTCCCCAAAGCTTTAGCAAATGGGGACATCATTGGAAAAACAATTGGAGAAGAACTACAGGTCCCAACAATGTCTGACCGACTGAATACCATGTTTAACCATGCTGATGCCTTCATTGCCTTACCAGGTGGTCTGGGCACATTGGAAGAGATCTTTCATATTTCATCTTGGGCCCAACTGCACATTCACCATAAACCTATAGGTTTGTTAAATGTTAATGGTTTTTATGATAAGTTGCTGTCTTTCCTTGATCAAGCTGTGGAACAGGAATTTCTAACATCTTCGGCACGACAAATCATAATCTCTGCTGCTACTGCTGAACAATTGATTGACCAACTACAATCTTTCATCCCTGTCATTGATCCCTGCATGAGTCGCCTAGATTGGTCAACTAAGGAAAGCCGTAAAAAGCTTAGATTAGATTTGAGCCTTCATCTGTGAAACCTTGTGTCTTTTGGTTTTATTAATAGCATATTATTTTGTTTTGTTACTTCTTATGTTTGTTTAAGTGTGTTTCAGGTTTGTCATTGTTCGCTGTTTCAGGTGATGTCTTCTATACTCTATCTTTCTACCTTCGAACATTGAGGACAATGTCTCGTTTTGGTTGGGGGGAGAGGGTAGTACATTTAAAAAAAAAAAAACTAACTTGCTAACTGTTTTTGCTATTATTAAAACCATTTGACAAAATTGTTATTAGGATGGCAGAGTATGGAATCAATTTTATTGACTCTAGAGACGCATCTTAGTAAGTTTCATTACCAAGGTCTATCATAATACTTCTTGAAATATTCAGGTTTACAAACTCTCACATTGTTATCACTTGATTCTGCTCATATACTCATTTAACAAGTATTATTAAACCTTCATTTTCACACACACACTTTAACATATGATTGTGGGTTGCACATTGGATTATTACATTAATTATGTTCTTTTGTTGAAGGTAACAACTAAGGGAAAGGGATAGTATATAATTTGTAAAAAAAAAAAAAAATGATAGTATTGATGATAATAAAACGTGGATAAGTTTGGTTTCGTAGCCTCCCTAACCTAAGCAATTAAGCCCGAAGGGGTGTTTTAACACCTAATACCCTAAAGTCAACTGACTTGGGAGCTATTGGCCCAAAGCTTGTTACATGGGTTAAGGAGAAAAGCTTAAGGGAATCAAACATTGCACTATCTACGTATCAGTATCTGCAACCCGAGTTGTTAAGCTCGTAGGGGTGTCTCAACACCTAATGCCCTAAGACCAACTGGTCTGGGAGTCATTAGCCTAAAACTCGTTACATGGGTTAAAGATACATTGTGTTTTAAGTTGTATGTGTATATAAATAAAAAGAAAAAAAGAGAAAAAAAGAAAAAATAATCCCAACCCAACGAAGTCACCTTAAACATTTGAACATAATATTGTTTTCTTCCAACAAAAGCCCCATCATCTATGTTTTCATTGAGCACACATGAAGAAGGTTTATTAATATCTTGTTTAAGAAGTATGAAGCAGGAATATAAATTTAATGAGAGTTTGTTTATCTGGATAGATTAATGGAAGTTGAATGATGAATGCCTTGCTTTTTGGAACTTGCAAATTGTTTCTCTATTTTAACGCTTTAGATTACTAGGGACTAGTAATAAGCTGGTTGGGGGTGTGATTAGTACTTAAAAGTGCATGTTTATCAAGGTTTTATATCATCATTTTGCACTTGAAGTATCAATAACTCCTTAACTAAAGCATGTTTTATAATAACAAGTTTGATATATAAGATACCTTAATTTATGGTAAATGCTCATTTAAATGCAGGACTATCACATAAATAAAAGGATTGATTGATGAGTTTAAGCATTGAAAGAAAGGACAAAGAGATGGCCAAACTTAGAAAAGAGATGTCGGTGCAGTCCAAACCGGAACATTGCTCGGTAATTGGATCATATCTGGAGCTCTAGATTTCGGATTTAGGTCCACTTTATATGGATGGAAAGGTAAGAAAGGCCTACAACTTTCATGAGGAGCCCAAGATTTGAAAAGGTCGTTTTGAAGTCCAAATTGAAGGAACAACGAAGAAGTCCGAAGCTGTCCTGCAGCCCAAACACTATTTAGTGTTCAGCCCATATCTTGAGTTCTAGAAGTCCAAATGACCTCATCTTTTTTTTGTTGGAAAGCTGAGACAATTTCCTAGAACATTCTGAGGATTCTGGGCAAATTATGATGTTAGCAATGACGTCTTGATCAGACAAGAAGATAAGGATTGTTATCAAGTCAAGATGTGGCCACCCACTCATCAATTAGTCAACAAATCAATAGTTCCAAATTTTGGCCTATAAAAGGAGGCACTTACCATGTATTGAGGCATCTTGGTGTTCAGATCAAGATCATGCTCTTGCTTTCTCTCTTTGTATTGCTTATGTTTTGCTTTCATTAATATCAAGTTTATGCACTTCATTTCCTTTCCTTTACTAGTTAACTTCTTTCTCATTTATGTTCTTCTTGTTCATTTATGTTTCTTCTTTCATTATGTCTAGCTAAGTCGAATAAGATAACTAATGTAATCATGTTAACAATTTATAATCTGATTGGAACCTCCTTTATGTGTGGTTTCCAACTAAGTAATAAAAGTTTATACTATACTTGTTTGAAGTACCATTAGTGGATCCTCTAACCTTGACATTTGTTTTTATCATTGTTTAATCCTTATATTAATCTTCCAAAGTTCTCATTAATTTCTTCCTCCTCTTCTTTATTATTGTTATTACTACTACTATTATTATTATTATTATTTACATCTGTTTATATTATATAATATATATCTTTGATCTTTTCATAAACTCAGTATATAGGCTGGAAACCTGTGACCCGATCTTTTAGATCATTCTCAGGTATAACAACGCCACGTACTGAGTATTATTATTATTACTATTAATATTATTATTACTACTACTATTATTGTTATTATTATTGTTATTGTTATTATTATTATTGTTATTGTTATTGTTGTTTGTTGTTGTTGTTGTGTTGTTATTTATAATTTATACAATTAACCTCTATGTGGTTCGACCCCGGTCTTGCCGGGTTATTTATTACTTCGACACTCCTGCACTTGGGAAAAGACATCAAGCTTTTGGTCGTGTCAGCTGGCCTACATAGAGGTGGTATGATTGCATTTTCAATTTCTCATCTATAAATTCTTCTCATCCTTCCCTTCATTTCTACTCAACCCATACTTTCATCAAATATAGAAGTGTGTAGAAATGGCAGGTTCCTCAAGTCATAACATAAACAATATTTGTGTTTTCGGTGGATCCAGTCCCGGGAAAGAAAAAGAGTTTTTAGAATCAGCAAATCATCTTGGTCAGGTACTAGCTGAGTGAAAGATTCATTTAGTGTATGGAGGAGGCAGCCTTGGGTTAATGGGGGGGAGTGTCAATAGCTGCATTTTTAGGAGGTAGTCAAGTTTTGGAGGTAGTCCCCAAAGCTTTAGCACAAGGGGACATCATTGGAAAAACAATTGGAGAGGAATTACAAGTCCCCACAATGTCTGATCGACTGAATGCAATGTTTAACCATGTTGATGCCTTCATTGCCTTACAAGGTGGTCTGGGCACATTGGAAGAGATCTTTCATATTTCCTCTTGGTCCCAATTGCACATTCACCATAAACCCATAGGTTTGTTAAATGTTAATGGTTTTTATGATAAGTTGTTGTCTTTTCTTGATCATGCTGTGGAACAGGAATTTCTAACATCTTCAGCACGACAAATCATAGTCTCTGCTGCTACTGCTGAACAATTGATTGACCAACTACAATCTTTCATGCCTGTAATTAATCCCTCCATGAGTCGCATAAATTGGTCAACTAAGGAAAGTCGTAAAAAGCTTAGATTGGATTTGAGCCTTCGTTTGTAAAAACTTTGTGTCTTTTGGTTTTATTATTGTATTTTGTTGTTTCTTATATTTGTTTAAGTGTGTTTCAGGTTTGTCAATGTTCGTTATTTCAGGTGATGTCTTCTATACTCTATCTTTCTACCTTAAGACATTGAGGATAATTTCTCATTTTGGTTGGGGGGAAAGGGTAGTAGTTGATATATTAAAAAAAAAAACAGTGTTTTCTATTTCATAAACTATTTGCAAAATTGTTGTTACTAGGATGGCAGAGTAAAAGGAGTTCTTTTGTTAACGTGACTCTTGAGACGCATCTTAGTAAACATTCTTAACAAGGTCTATCAGAATACTTCTTGAAATATTCAGATTTACAAACTCTCGTATTGTTAGCACTTGATTCTGCTCATATGCTCATTTAACAAGTATTTTTAAATCTTTATTTTCACACACACACTTTAACATATGATTGTGGGTTGCACATTGGATTATTACATTATTTATGTTCTTTTGTTAAAGGTAACAACTAAGGGAAAGGGATAGTACATAATTTGCAAAAAAAAAAAATGATAATAAAAAGGTAGATAAGTTTGGTTTCGTAGCCTCCCTAACCTAAGCAATTAAGCCCGAAGGGGTGTTTTAACACTTAATACCCTAAAGTCAACTGACTTGGGAGCTATTGGCCCAATGCTTGTTACATGGGTTGAGGAGAAAAGCTTAAGGGAATCAAACATTGCACTATCTACGTATCAGTATCTGCAACCCGAGTTGCTAAGCTCGTAGGGGTGTCTCAACACCTAATGCCCTAAGACCAACTGGTCTGGGAGTCATTAGCCAAAAGTTCGTTACATGGGTTAAAGATACATTGTGTTTCAAGTTGTATGTGTATATAAATAAATAAAAGAAAAAGAAAAAAATAATAATCCCAACCTAAGGAAGTTAACCTTAAACATTAGAGCAAAATTTTGTTTTTCTTCCATGTAAAGCCCCATAACTATATGTTGATATTTTGAGCACAAAAGAAAGGTTTAGTAATATCTTGTTTAAGAGGTATTGAGCAGATATATGAAATTAATGAGAGTTTGTTTATCTGGATAGATTAATGGAAGTTGAATGATAAATGCCTTGCTTTATGGAATTTGCAAATTGTTTTTCTATTTTAATGCTTTGATTACTAGGGACTACTAATAAGCTGGTTGGGGGGTGTGATTAGTACTTAAAAGTGCATATTTATCAAGGTTTTATATTATCATTTTGCACTTAAAGTATCAATACCTCTTTAACTAAAGCATGTTTTATAATAACAAGTCTAATACTATAAAATACCTTAATATATGGTAAATGTTCATCTTAAATGCAGGCCTATCATATAAATCAAAGGATTGATTGATGAGTTCAACTATGGAAATTGAAAGGACAAAGAGAGGGCTAAACTTAGAAAAGAGATGTTGATGCAGTCCAAACTAGAACACTGTTTGGTAATTGGGTCATATCTCGAGTTCTAGATGTTCAAATGACCTCAAATGTTTACACAGATTTGCTAAGCCATAGGCCTACAACTTTCATGTTTTCATCAAGATTTAAAAAGGCCGTTTTCAAGTCCAAATTATAGCAACAATGGAGAAGTCCGAATCTGTTCTGCAACCCAAACATTGTTCAGTGTTTGGACCATATCTAAAGTTCTAGAAGTCCAAATCACCTCCATTTTTTTTCCTAGAAAGATGAGTCAATTTTCTACAACTTTCATGCTTTCAAGTGGACCCAGTTCTGATGCTAGCATTTTCGTTTTATTCAGACAAGAAGATAAGGATTTTCACAAAGTCAAAAGTTGGCCACCCACTCAACAATTAGTCATCAAATCAATAATTCCGAATTTTGGCCTATAAAAGGAGGCATTTGCCATGTATTTAGGGGCTTGGTTGTTCAGATCAAGTTCATGCTCTTTATTTCTCTCTTTATATATTTTTTTGTAATTTTTAAATTTTGCTTTCATTAATATCTTGTTTATGCTTTTCATTTCCTTTCCTTTACTTAGTTAACTTGTATTTTCTTTATGTTCTTGTTTTGTTTATTTATGTTTCTCTACTTCATTATGTTTAGCTAAGTTTATTATGTCAAGGTGAAAAGGTTACACTAATGGTGTAAGAATAAGTATAATGTAAACTCAACATGGACCTTAATGTTTAATATTAACATGTCTTATCTTTTTATCTTACTAATTCTTAATATCTTGCTTGTTAAATGGTTAATCTAGATTTGTGTTGTATAACAATTGGTACAACAAATGCTTGGCACTCTCATAGCCCAACCGTATGGTATTACCTACACCTGGGCTATGAAAGGAACTTGATTTGTTGTTAACATCATGAATTCCTGACAATATTTAAAAGTTTGGTGTTATGTAAATAAGATAATTAATATGATCATGTTAATAATTTATAATGAGCTATTAATGAGAAATCATCTGATTGGAACCTCCTTTGTGTGTGGTTTCCAATTGAATAATAAGAGTTTATACCATACTTGTTTGAAATACCATTGGTGGATCCTCTAATCTTGACATTTGTTTTTATCATTGTTTAATCCTTACATTAATCTTCCATCTCAAAGTTCTCATTAATTTCTTCCTCCTCTTCTTTTTATTATTAGTATTACTACTACTACTACTACTACTACTACTACTACTACTACTACTACTACTACTACTATTATTATTATTATTATTAATTACTATTACTATTACTATTATGATTAATATTATTACTATTATTATTATTATTATTATTATTTACATTCTGTTTATATTATATAATATATCTCTTTAATCTTTTCATAAACTCGGTATATAGGCTGGAAACCTGTGACCCGATCTTTTAGATCATTCTCAGGTATAACAACGCCACGTACTGAGTATTATTATTATTATTATTATTATTAGTAATTATTATTATTATTATTATTATTATTATTACTATTACTATTATTGTTATTATTGCTGTTATTATTATTGTTGTTGTTGTCGTCTTGTTATTTATAATTTATACAATTAACCTCTCTGTGGTTCGACCTCGGTCTTGCCGGGTTATTTATTGCTTCGACACTCCTGCACTTGGGAGAAGACATCAATCTTTTGGTCGTGTCAAAAGGTAAAGGTAAATGATCTTTTCTAGTCATTGAATTAAGTTTCCTATAGTTAATGCACTTGCGCCAACTAGTACTAGTCCGCGTTGGAATTAACTCATTTTTCTCATTTGTTATCACAGTGACTCCAGACTTTTTGGGTACAACTTGGGTAGGACTTACCCATTTGTTGTCAGAAATAGGATAAATGATTCCATTATCTAGAAGCTTAATGACTTCATTTTTCACTACTTTTTTCATATTATGATTAAGTCTTCGTTGCATTTCTCTAGAGGGTTTAGCATTTTCCTTCAAATAAATCCTGTGTGTGCAAATCAAAGGACTAATTCCTTTTATGTCAGCTATGGTCCATCCTAATGCATTTTTTATGCATTTTCAGAGTTTGTAATAACTTACCTTCTTGATGTGCATTAAGTTTGGAAGAGATTATTACCGGAAAAGTTTCATTTTCTCCCAAAAATGAGTATTTGAGATTGAATGGTAACGACTTCAAATTAGGTTTTGGTGGTTGAAATCTTGAATGTATGGACTCAATTGATCGTGGTGGAAATTCTTCAATTTGTGGTCTCTAATTACATGCCTTTGCTTCTTCCTGAAAATAGACCATTTGCAACTCGTCAGGTTGATCAATCTCAGTTTCACTGGAAGTGGTTTGAAATTAATCATGAACTAATTTTTCAATAAAGTCCACTTCCTGTAAATCATTATCATATCCAGGTTGCTTGCAAATATTTAAAATATTCATCTCCAATGTCATGTTTCCAAATGATAATTTCATTAGCCCATTCCTACAATTAATCAATGCATTAGAAGTTGCAAGAAATGGACGTCCTAAAATAACAGGAATTGAATTACATGCTTTAACAGGTTATGTATCCAAGACAACAAAATCTATAGGGTAAATGAATTTATCAACATGTACTAACACATCCTCAACTATTCCTCTAGGTAGTTTTACAGATCTATCAGCAAGTAAAAGAGTTACAGATGTGGGTTTTAACTCACCTAGATTAAGACTCTAAAAGACTGAAAATGGAAGTAAATTCACACTAGCTCCAAGATCAAGTAAAGCTCTTTCAATTTTATGTTCTCCAATAAAGCAATAAATTATAGAACAACGAGGGTCTTTATATTTCAAAGCATTATTGTTCTGAAGAATAGCACTTACTTGTTCGGCTAAAAATGCTTTCCTTTCACATTCAGTTTTCTTTTTTCACAGTGCAAAGATCTTTCAAAAATTTAGCATAGGAAGGTACATGTTTAATAGCATCCAGCAAAGATATATTGATCATTAGCGGTTTGAAAGTTTCAAGGATTTCAGAATGGTGATTGACTTTTCTTTGTTTGGTAATGACATGAGGAAATGGAAGTGGTGGCGGAGAATCAGTCTTTTCTTTACAATGTTCAGATTCAACCCCTTCCTTACCCTCAGAGATTGACTCATCATCTTTCTCACAAGGTTCAAGAGTGGGTTTTTTAATAACCTTACCACTGCGAAGAGTGATGACTGATTTGACTTGATCCATGTGTTGACTTCCAGAACTACTTGCATTTGCATTGTATTGCCCCTTTGGATTTTGTTGTGGTTGAGATGGAAACTTACCTTTCTCTTGGAAACTGAGAGCAGATGTTAACTTTGCAAGAGTATCTTTAAAATTTGTCATGCCTTGAGCAAGTTAAGTGTTGATTGTCTCCTGCTTTTCAATGAATGCATGCAATGTTTCCTCAAGATTTCTTCTAGAAGGGGGAGCATAAGGAGGTGCATATCCATGAGAATTTTAGAAATTATGGTGTGCTTGAAACGGTGGCTGCAAAATTTATGCATTATTGTTATCACTCTTCCAACTTAAATTTGGGTGATTTCTCCAACTAGGGTTGTATGTTTGGGAGTATAGGTTATGATTGGGCCTTTGGAAACTGTTTAAAACATGGGCTTGTTCATGGAGGCATTCCTTGAAAGAAGGTCTTGGACAATCATTGGTTGCATGCTCATTCGTTTCACAGATTTGACATATAATTTCTTGAACAAGTTTTAATTGACCACTCTTTTTCAATTCTAGTGCTTCGACGTTTCTAGATAAAGATGCAAACTTGGCTTGGAGGTCATGATCTTCCCTAAGGTTATACATAACTCCACTAGATGGATGAGGTTGAGTTTTACTTGGTGCCTCATAAGTGCCACGTTTCATCCCAAGCACGAATGGATCATAACCTAAGATTTTGTAGCCATGTTTTAGCTTTATCTTTTAATGAAAAAGGAAAAAGCTTTAATCTAATGGTATTCATGCTACAATTTAAGTCATTATAGGTGTTACAAACTTTTTCAAATTCTCTAAAATTCAAGTATGGATTTTCTAGATCTAAGACATGAAAAGAAGGTAAAAGTTTAATAATAGCTGGCTTAAAATTAAAATGAGATGCATCAGGAGGGAAAACTATGCATGAGGGTGCACTTGTTCTTGTAGGATTCATGTGGTCTCTAAGTGTTCTAACTCGGTTATTCTCATTATTCTCATTATGAAGTGACTGGTTATCTTTTTCGGCCATATTTTCTAAAAATGATGAGGATACCCTACACAGTCTACCACTTAATGTACGTGACCAAATACTCATGTACGTGTAGAAAGAGAATAAAGGAAGAAGAAAACAAAAGAAAAGGAAACAAAATAAAAGAAACAAAGTTAGATACAAGAAAAGTGAAAAGAGAAAAGAAAATAAATACTATAGTTTGTACAAGAATTTACCTCCCCGGCAACGGCGCCAAAAACTTGACACGACCAAAAGATTGATGTCTTCTCCCAAGTGCAGGAGTGGCGAAGTAATAAATAACCCGGCAAGACCGCGGTCGAACCACAAGGAGGTTAATTGTATAAATTATAGACAACAACAACAAAAACAATAATAAAAGAAGTTTATGAGAACTTTGAGATAGAAGATTAATGTAAGGATTAAACAATAATAAAAACAAATGTCAATGATAGAGGATCCACTAAT
>CAXHTJ010000451.1:0-15186 GCA_964019445.1 Populus tremula | reverse complement strand
AATTTCCTAGAACTTTCATGGGTACAGTTGGTTCCAATTTTGATGTTAGCAATGATGTTTTGTTCAGACAAGAAGATAAGGATTTTCACCAAGTCAAGAGTTGGCCACCCACTCAACAATTAGTCATCAAATCAATAGTTCCAAATTTTGGTCTATAAAAGGAGGCATTTGCCATGCATTTAGGGGCTTGGTTGTTCAGATCAAGAACCTGCTCTTGCTCTCTCTCTCTCTCTCTTTATATTTTTTTTGTAATTCTTAAGTTTTTTTTTTATTAATATCTTGTTTATGCTTTTCATTTCCTTTCCTTTCCTTAGTTAACTTGTATCTTATTTATGTTATTATTTTGTTTATTTATGTTTCTCTCTTTCATTATATTTAGCTAAGTTTATTATGTTAAAGTGAAAAGGTTACACTAATGGTGTAAGAATAAGTATAGTGTAAACTCAACATGGACTTTAATGTTTGATACTAACATGTTTTGTATTAGTTATCTTGTTCACTCTTAATACTTTGCTTGTTAAATGGTTAATCTAGATTTGTGTTGTATAACACTTTATACAACAAATGCTTGACACTTTCATAGCTCAACCGTATGGTATAACCTACACATGTGTTATGAAAGGAACTTGATTTGTTGTTAACATAAGTTATAATCATGAATACCTGACAATATTTACAAGTATTAGCATTATTCGAATAAGATAACTAATGTAATCATGTTAACAATTTATAATCTGATTGGAACCTCCTTTGTGTGTGGTTTCCAGTTGAGTAATAAGATTTTATAGTATACTTGTTTGAAATACCATTAGTGGATCCTCTAACCTTGACACTGGTTTTTATCATTGTTTAATTCTCACATTGATCTTCCATCTCAAAATTCTCATCAACCTCTTCTTCTTCTTCTTTATTATTATTATTATTATTACTATTATTATTATTATTACTACTATTACTATTATTGTTATTATTGTTGTTGTTGTATTATTGTTATTTATAATTTATACAATTAACTTCCCTATGGTTCAATCCCGGTCTTGCCGGGTTATTTACTACTTCGACACTCCTGCACTTGGGAGAAGACATCAATCTTTTGGTCATGTCAAACAAAAATAATTTTGATGTTTGTTTTAAAAAAAACTTGATCTAAAGAAATTAAAACGATTCTCATGAATAGGTTTGCATAAGTGTTGAAAACTTTTGTTTTAGTTTTGGTGAAAATGTGAATAGTTCAAGCTTTGATTTGAGAGTTTCATAGAACCAGTTTTCAAAGCATTCATTTTGATTGCATGAATAATAACTCATTTCACATGGGATAGCATTGCCTACTAATCCAGATTGCTTGCCTTTTGATCAGAAAGGGCTTGATTAGGCATGTAATGTAGGCTTTGGCTCTTAGTTATGAAGAAAAATGATATTTGTAGGCTCAAAATCTATTTAAGAGATTTCAAGACTAAGGATCACTAGTTTTTATTTCCCAACCTCTTCTTTTCATGATGAAAAACTAAGTCATTCTAACGCTGAAAATCGCCAATGAAAACTAAGTCATTCTGATGTTTACTGAAAATCATCAACGAAACTAAGTCATTATGATGTTTCTTTTCTACAAGTTCACGCATATGGTCAATACCGAGTTTTCCTCCTAAATACCATACTTCAACCTAGTTTTTGAAGCAAGAGCAACATAAAATGTTTCTATTCCATGACAATATCACACATTCATCAACATTGTTAAAGAGAACCTATTAATTACCACTATCTTCATGAAGATTTTTCTTTGTTATTTTCTTCTAAGATGGTCGAAGCCTATCTCACTTCCCTAACAAGCATATTTTGAGTTTTTCATGTGATATCATCAATTCTCATTCATTATAGCATGGCATAAGGTTAACTAGGCATTCTAACTTATGATGTATTACCAAGCATGTTCAAGAATCATATTCCTTTTAATAATCTCATCAAGTTCATCTCAATGTTGTCAAATAGTATACTATTAAGTTCAAACATGCACATTTTCAAGGTTTCTCCTATCCAAGCTTCCATGGGGTTGAAACATGGGGCATTGACATCAAGTTTTCATTTCATCATTCTTAATTATACCATTCCAAATCATAAAACATAAGCTAATAACTAATTTCACATTACACATGAGTTCAATTTCTACCATTTATTTTATTTCTCTAAGGATGTTCATCATACAAATGTTTCCTTCATTGTGCTTCCTCTTGGTCGAACATGGTATCCCTTCCTCTTTTAGTTTACTAATGTAAATCATTATTTTCACAATAAATATGTATATGTTATCATGCATCAATTCACACACCAATCTTCTAAGTCCATAATCAAGCAAGTTCTTCAATTCATGATGCAAAACAAGGTATTCGCATATGTAAAAATTTTGTTTTAGCTCAAGTATTTTCCTAAGAGCATAACGAGATCACAATTGACACATTTCATCATTCCATTCCATCCTTCTTTCATTCTTTGAATAGGCCAACCTTTAGCTAGGGTTTGTTCTTCAACATACATCAATTGTTTTTATTATAAATTCTAAAATTACATCTTTTTTTATCCCTAGTTTTCCAATCTTTCCATTTAATCTTTCTAAAATTAAAAGTGCAAGAACCCTAGGTCATTTCATTTGAGGCTTCCTTCTCATCTTCCTTCAAAATCACAAAATATCAAGTAGGAGAGTGAGGTTACTCTTAACACATGATTTTTAGACAAGATTTGGGGTAGGTTTTGTTAGTGTTCCTCCCATCCCTCTCGGTTTTTCTCTCCTTCCTTTAATGTTCTAGCCAACCCTTTATCCCCTTTCTCTCTTCATATTTTCGGTTCTCTTTCCACTCTTAAACTCTTTTCTCACTCAAGTATTCAAAGGGGTGACATGTAAGGATGGTTTGGATGAGAGTTTATTTGCAAGAGGTGGGCTTGTTGCAGTTAGGGTTACTGCCAGTTTTGAGGGAGAGGAAAAGTCATCTCTTTTTTCTCTCCATGAATTTATACTCCTTATATGTGGTGGGTTGTGTTTAGATGCTAATACCTTTTTTTGGTTATCCTTCGATTAGTTCTTTCATGTTTTCCACTTGGTATTAGCTAGTATACTTCTCTCTCTTTTTTTTTAAATAGGGTTTTACAATAATACAATATAAATAGTGGTTTCTCTAGATGGTATAAAAAAAGGAAAGTAACAACCTCTTTTGAAAAGAAAAAAAAAGAAGAGAGGAACTATCTTTTTTAATAAAAATGAAAAAAAAAAAGGGAAGGGAGAACTCTTCTATGACTTTTTAATTCTAAGAGAGAACATATTAAAACAAAAAATTGAGAGAACACATAGAGACATAGAGAGAGATTAGTAATAAAAACATTACATAAGCAAGAATTCAAGAAAACAAAAAGGAATTCAAGGAAGTTAGAGAAAAGCAGGAAGAATTGGAGAAGAAGGGAAATCAATCAAGTGATCTCTTGTATTTAAGACTCATTGATATGGTGTCTTGACATCCGTATTCTCTTATTTTCTTAATTTTGAAGAGAAGGAAAAACCTTAACTTATTCTGTAAAAAAAATTAGGGTTCCTGTAGAGTGAAAACAATTGTTGAATTAACAAAGATTTTATGAAATAATGTTGTAATAAGAAGTAAATAGAGCAAATAGATAACAAATTGAAGAATAATCCAACGGTAAAAAGCCTAATTAGGTTCAGCCAATCAGGGGAAATGTTTACATTTAATCTTTGCTTGAATTTATGCTTGATTATGGTAGTAGAAACATAAAGGGTGTGTTAAAAGTAACTTAATGCATGAAAATTAGATGGAAAGATGAGTTTCTTGATTTCTAGGTTTTTGAGAAATATTGGGAAAATCATGTTTCCTTTACGAAAACATTGAAGTTTTATGATTAGGGAATAAAATTAAGTGTAATGTGGTGAAATATTTGAAAAAGAAACCCTTATGGATTAAGATGGAGGTTTTGGCCATTATGAGTTTTGCAGGGGAATGGGGATTTATAGTAATTGTGTGTTCTTTAAGAAATTATCAAATGTGTGATGATTATGTTACTTGAATGTGTATGTTTTGATCTTGAAAGAAAAACTTATGATTTTAAGGAATGAAGAGTTTGGTCAAGTTTTAGAATTCTTGAATGGTGTATGTTGATAAAGTATTCTTAAAATTCTTGAATTGTGTTGATAAAGTTCTTTGAAAATTTTGAATTGTGTTGAAGAAGTTTCTTGTAATTCTTGAATGATTTAAGGGTTCATAGGGAGTTAAAATTGTATGTGTGATTGGGTTGAAAGGAATGTACATGTGGAATAGAGGGTTGATTTGGTGGAAGGATTAAAAGGTTGATGTGATGCATATATTTTGGGTTAACAAAGGCTATTATAATAGACTAAATTTAAAGTATAAGGGATGATTATTAAATAAAGATAAAATAAAAAGAGGCTTCTTAAGACATCCTAAAAAATTAAAGTGGTGTTGGTTATGGTGCCTCAATTGTGGAGTGCAAAGGTTGTCATTTATAGACCTAAAAGTTGTTTATTAGGGCTGTTTTGGCACCTTAAAATGGTAAGAATAAGGGCTGAAGTGGCAACCCTAATTTGAAAAGAGTTTAGGAACTCTTTGATGGCCAAAAGTGCTTAAAATAGGGTTGTCATGATAACCCTATTATGGAAAGTAAAGGGGTTGTTATGGGCAACCCTAAAGCTTAATTATCTTGGAAAATATGGTTGATTATTATATGGAAGAAAAAAAAACATAATATGTGTGCATGCATGGAATTAACTTACATGCAAGTATTGCTTATATTGGAACATTAAGTGTTGGAAACTAAAAGCTTAATATGTGATAATGTAAGAGTACATGTATTCATGAGTTACAAGTATCCAAATTGCTAAAAGAATATTGATAAGAACATTCTTAATATTTAAGAAGTGAATTTGATGTAAGACTTTTATGATGTTGTTGTGATGTCGCGGTCACACAAATTAATTACCCTAGCTTAAATAAACAAGATAATAGAGAGTAAGCAAGGGGTCGATCCCACGATGAAGGTTTAATTCAGATTTCTATGCTAGATGATATGCAATTAGGGGAGTTTTGAGGTTATCTAGTCTATAACACAACAAAACAATAAAGCTAAATTAAATAAATTAGAAAATTATCAAGAGAACAAACTTGGTTTCAAGTAGACATCCACCTATGGAAATTAGAACCAATCATTGAAATGATACATCAATTTATATTCTAAATATTTATCTTTTCTTAACATTAGTTAGTTAACTGATCCACCGTATAACTAACCATAACCATCAAACAACCAGAATGTTCGCACTAGTAACTTAATTCAATGGTAGCCTTAAGAACTAGATAAGTTCATTAATTTAGATAACATAATTGTCTGCAGTCCATGTTTGATTTGATTGAATGTTTTTCCTATGATTAATAACATTGATCCGCCACAATTATTAAACTCAGTTGCTTCACAAGTTTATATACCACAACTTCGATTTTGATAGTAAATTTAGTAATAAATTAGTTAGAATAATAACTTAGAGTCCGCTCTAGCAATCAAATTAATCAATCATAGGAAATAAGCATAGGAAAACAAACATACTCATCATATAAACTAAAAATAAAAGGTAAAATAGATCTCATAGTTCTTGAAATCCAAAGGTTTATATGTCCTTGCAACCAAGAAAAGAAACTTGGCATTGCATGTCTATTGAGAGACTAATCAAAAGAAAAGATGAATACATGATTTCAGGTATAGAAAGAAAGGGTGATTTTTTCTCCCTTCCTTTTTCTCTTTCTAAACTCTAATCCCTCATTCCTACAAAATAGTCATTTTCTAAGTAAACAATTTACATTTAAGTAGTACAATAACTACTTTCCTAAAAAAAAAAAGAAATAATTTTGCATAAAATCTTCAAGCTTTGACTTTGGACATAAAGGAGTTAAATTTCCAAGATAAAAACTTGGATGTCAATTTGAATGCTTTGGGAAGTAAATTGGACTTGTTTCTTCACAAAACCTATTTGCCGGCAGAATTCATATATCATCTTAGAAAAATCATATCTTTGTAATATGAGCTCTTTTGCTATTGAAATTTGGTAGGCTGATAGGTCTTCGAGTTAGGAATCTAAAAAAATTGAGTTTGCATCAAATAGACTTTTCCAGCGCAAGATATTCAAGTAAGGATAGCATAACGTTACACTGTAGAATACAAGATTTGTTTTTGAAGGCTGCAATTTCCATGCTTTTTCTCTATTTATTTTTCTTGTCATATATATATATATATATGGATGTTATCTTTCTAATACCATTGGAATCATTTTATTTTGATCTCTAGAGCTCAAGCTATGCACAAAGTATTGATCATATGTCAAATCTGCCAATTATCTCCAATTTACTTTTTTTTTAATCTTATATCCAAAAGTGCCTATAAAACATAAAATAAAGAATATCAAGCATTTTATATAAAAAAATACAAAAAACATACTAGGTAAATATGAGTAAAACTATCGAATAATATAATTATGTTAGATTTAGGAGAGGCATCGGTCAGAGGTCAAATCTGTCAATTTCTTCAATTTACTTCTTTTAAATCTTACATCCAAAAGTGCCTTCAAAACTTAAAATAAAAAATATCAAGGCATTTTATATATAAAACATAGGGAAAATACTAAGTAAATATGGGTAAAACTATCGAATAATATAAATGCATCAGATGCAGGAGACGCATTGGTTGTGGGATTCTAGGAAAGTGAGATAAAACTAGTAAGAGGAACATGATAAAAATAAAAAATACCATTTTTTTCTCCCTTATTGTTTATTATTTTAAAAAAATTTATGCCTAAATTTACTCATTATTTTTATGTGATTTAGAATGCAAATGGAGGCGTTAAGGGCAAAATAAAGCTAAATAGATGATTTTGGATGGTTTCAACATTGTTTTGTAATTTGAGCATAACTCTATCATTTGAGCTTTGATTGAGATGATTCAAAATGCTATATAACTCTAAGAAGACACTCAATAACTTTCATGTTTTGTGTTTTTAGAGATACTAATGCACTAAGGTCGAAATTTAGCATAAAGTCGTTGCACATGTATTGCCATCGTGTTGAAACATTCTTTGGCTTGAAAATCTAATACGATGTGGTTTATTTTTTAAAACTTCCAGATTTAGTGCATGAATTCCAGCTGAAAACATCACTTTTCTAGTTATATTAGGAGGTTTTATAAGCTTATTGGAAGGAAACTAATGTGTAAAAAATGAAAAAGGAGATCAGAGGAGACACCTCTTTTCTCCCTCTTCTCTATTTTTCTTTTTCTCCTTCGAGTTTTCATCATGGTTCTATGTAGCTAAATTTTTAATTGGTCAAAGGAAATGGAAGCTTCAGAATCAATAAAATTGTGAGATCTAATTTGTTTTCACTATTCAATTCATTTTTTGAGTATTGAATGTTCTTCGATGCCTATTTTCTGGATTGTCTTGTTTAATTAAAGGTCTACTAGTTTATTATTCATTGCAATATAATGCTAGATTAGATATCAAATCTTTAATTGTTTGATCTCTCTAATTTCTAAAGCAACTAAGGTTTAATGATTTACTACATAAGAAACCATTAGATCTTAGGAAGAATGCTCCACTAAATTAAAGACAATCATTTGTGCTTGTATTGTTTAGTTGCATTAATCTCTCTAACTATTAAGGTTGCTACTAGAAGAAAAGAAGAAGAAGAAGAAGAAGAAAGGGCAAATAGTACTCTAAATCAATCAGGCATGCACAACTATTCAAAATGCCAGGTAGATGAACCTTTTGGGGTCTTGTTGAAGAAATATTTGAAAAGAAGGATTGAAATTTTTATCAAGATTGTACAAATTGAAGGTTTAAGGACCAATATGGGCAAAATTGCATAGTTTGGTAGTCCAGTTTTTGACAAATAAATGTTTAATTAAGAAGAAAGTTGAATATGAGAGAAAAATTACAAAATAGAAGAAAGCCAATGGCTTAATTGAATTTTGAAAGAGCATAATTGATTAAGTCAAGGGCTAAAATGAAAGAAAAATAAAGTTTGAAATTTAATTTGTCCAAAATTGGAAGAATTGATAAGTACAGTGACATAATTGAACTTTGGATTGATTTAATTAGTGCAATTATGAGTTTAATTTGAGAAATATCAAAGTTCAGGAGTCAATTCTAGTTAAAATTGCAAGTAATAAAGATCCAGTGACCAGAATGAATAAGATTTGATGTTTTAAGAGTTTAATTGACTTTATTAGAGGTGAAATTGTAAAAACTAGAAGTTTGAAGGATTAATTGAGGACTAAATTGAAGAAACCCAAAACTTTCAGGGGTGAAATTAAAAATATTATAAAAGATAAGGACAATTTTAGGCTTAATTAAAAGGTTTCAGAAGTTTAGGGTCCAAATTAAAAAATGACTTTAATTTAACCTAAATCCCCCCTAATTTTCCCACCAAATATGCTCCAAATCATAGCCTAGATTACCTTCATTCAGTTTTCTTTACTCCTACGATGATCATATAATATAAAAAAACTTGTCCTCAATAGTCCAACAATGACAGGACTGTTAGTGTTTCCTTTTCATTAAATACAAAGTTGGTTCAAGCGGTTGGGATCTCCATCCACAAGATCTTATACTGTTTTAAAAAGGTAAAGGGATCAAAGATGAAGGAGATGGATGGATTTCCTAGGAAGAATTTGATTGTTGTCCTATAAAAACTGAAAGGAAACAACTCTTAGAAAAAAAAGGGGGTGGGGGCGAGAACTAGGGAAGCTTCAAGTTTTGGAACTGCTAGCAATCACCAACCCTTAAAGAAAACATCACCTTTTAATTTCAAAAAATCCAAGACCCATAAACTAGCCTCTTTTCTACCATTCTCTCACAGTCTCACTGTTGTTTCCACCCTTCCTCACAACATCAAAACTAACCCAACAACGGTAGCAATAATAATAAAAAAAAAACTCTATAACAGGTGAAGCCCTGCATCTTTCCATCAACACATCCTATTCTCTCATCTAAGACCCACCAGCCTCTCATATTTCCATCAACACATCGTATTTATCTAATAAGGGGTTGCAAAGAATAATCCAAGATTTTGTTTTGTTTTAGAGTTTTCCTTCGGCATTAAAGGGAATAAGCTATCAGAGAGTTCCAACGTCGTGTGGGAATTAAAGAACAATCAAATATTCATTTTTTTATAGGTATTGTAGCCCTGCAACTTTCACTTCACCATTTAAATATAAAGTTATAATGAGCATGCTACCTTGATAATGAACTGTTAACCTTTCTTTTCTTTTTCTTTTTGTACTTTGAGTTTATTTCTTATAGCTTCTTCATGAGTACCTTTCTTGACTTGTTGTTTTAGTAAATAGTAAAAGATGAGTCTATAAAACACTTTCTCTAGTTAACTAGTAGGATATATTCTAGTCCAAGTTAGACAATAAACTGATAGAGGGTTATGGTTATCACACCTAAATCATGGTGACCTTTAAAAAAGGAAAAACAAATAGAATAGATATCTAATATCTTGCTCTTAAGCTTCTTCATAAGTACCTTTCTTGACTTGTTGTTTTAGTAAAGAGTAAAATATGAGTCTAAAAAAAACTTTCTCTAGTTAACTAGAAAAAAGACAATATATTATAGTCCAAGTTAGATAGTAAATTGATAGAGGGCTGTAGTTGTCACACCTAAATCATGGTGACCTTTAAAAAAGGAAAAAAAATAGAATAGATATCTAGCATCTTGTTCTTATAGGGGAAAGGTCTCATTCAAGGAGTCAAGTATTATGATCACTAGAAACCCTAACAAGTCAACAAAAATTATATAGTACAGAACTGGTTACATAAAAGGTGTTAGTGAATAATATTAAGGGCATTCCCAGTATGAGGACTTGAGTATAAAGCTTGTATTCATAGTTTGGAAGTTGCCTTGGAGATGAAGATAAGGAAATTAGAGGTGTGTGGGGATTTAGTGTTGATAATCTACTATGTAAAAGGTGAAAGGTAGAATAAAGATGAGAAACTAAGATTGTACCAAGAATATCTATCCAAACTTGCTAAAGATTTTGATGAGATATAGTTTACTGATATAGGAAGAGATAAGAATCAGTTTGGTAATGCTTTGGAAACTTTAGCCTCTATGACAATAATTGATTGTAGCATTAGAGTATAACCCATATGTATTGAGATCAGGAGCTCTCCTACTTATTATTGTTTAGTAAAAGAGGAAATAGATGGTAACCCTTAGTATATAGATATAAAGAACTCCATCCAATGTCAAGAATATCCTTCTGAAACATCAAAGGTGGATAAGAAAACCTTGAGAACTACACGAAGGAATCTGCGCCACATGCAAATGGGCACATGATGGCTAGGCAAATGCAAATAGCAAAGTATTTTTAGATGAATATAGAGAAAGATTGCATAGACTTTGTCAGAAAATGCTATAAATGTTAGGTGTATAGTGATAAGATTAATGCACCTTTATTCAACATTGTATCACCTTAGTCATTCACAATGTGGGGCATAGACTTTGTTAGAAAATGCTATAAAGATAGTGACCGATAATGTCCAGAACTTCAATGAAAAGATGATCATAGAATTATATGTTAAGTAGAAAATCAAACATTCTAATTCGTCTCTCTACAAACCAAAGATGAATGGTGTTGTTAAAGCTGCTAATAAGAACTTAAAAAAGATTGTCTAGAAAATGGTTCTTACCTACAAAGACTGGCATGAATGGCTTCCTTATACTCTCCATGCATACCAAATAACTATAAGGAAATTAACTGGGGTGGCATCTTATTCACTAGTTTATGGGATAGAGGCAGTGATGCTTTTAAAAGTGGAGATTCCCTCTATAAGGCTCTTATGGAATCTAAGCTTGTTAAGACTAAATGCGCTAAAATACGATATGAGTAACTAAACATGATCATAGAGAAGAGATTAGCTACAATATGTCATCACTAATTGTACCAAAAACGGATGGTTAAAGTGTATGACAAATAAGTCCGACCAGGGGAGTTCAAGGAAGGTGATGCAGACCTTTTAATCATGTGGTCATGTAACCCCCATTGAAGTAGATAACAACCTGGAAAACAAAAAATTAGGTTTGATAGAACCTTTACCTATAGGTAACCATATACCTAAAAACCAAGAATATTGGAAAAAAAAAAAAACTTGGACCCAAAGATAACCTTGTATCTAAAAACCCCAAGTACATGAATGACACCACAAAGCAAAATAATCTTTGATAAGTTAGTGTACGATTTTTATCCCTGCAAGGAAAGATTATTTTGCCACAAACAAAAGAAAAACTCATATTTTTCTTCAACTTGCTGCTGAAATTTGCAGTTAAAAATCATGATATACTTTCCTCTAACTAACCTTAATAGACCCCTTTTAGGTTGCATGTTAATAAGTCTAAACTAGTAATAAACTAACATAAGTCAAATAATGAAATAAACTCCTAAATATTGTCTAATAGGCAAGAACAAACCCAAATTTAAAATAAATAAATAAATAAAATAGTATAATAAAAACAAAATCTTCATGCTACAATTCCTCTATGTAGCCTGAATCTCCAATTTTCGCATATTTTTGGTAGATTTTCGGTCCTGACTTCAAACACATCGTTCTCTCTTGTCTAGATGAATGTTGGGCCTACGATAAATGGTTGGAAAGCTTGATATATATAGTTTCCATCCCAACTTGAATCGCAACAACTTTCTACCATTAGCTTTAGATATGTCTTAAACTGTACACAAAGGTTTAGTCTAACATATTTGACAATATTTATCTAGTAATATCGATCCTCTAAAATAATATGTTCACGGACACCATTTGACTTGAAATGTTACCAAAATATATTTTCATGTGTCTAGTATCTATTTGTAAAATTTTGGCTTCTTCGAATAAATGATTTGAGAGATATGCTTGAACTCGTAAAATTGGCCAGCAGACATTTTAATGTCATATTGGGACCTAAATTAGTTCGTATCATCCTCCCCTTTTTTAAAAAGATTCAAACTCAAATATGTACAATGGAAAACATCTTCTATGGTCAACAAATCACTACTAAGCCAAAGAATATCATCATCATCAAAACCAGGAAGAACCTTGTTAGTAAAGAAGGCCCCTTTAATATACAAGCTCTCCTTTTCAACTGTCTCCTCCTTCTTCAATTTCAGTAGTTCCTCGTATATTTGCTTAGGTGTCAAAGATACAAGAGTTATAGGTTTTCCATTCATCTCAAAAGAATACTTAGTTGTTACTCAATCATACATCACTCTCTTATCATATTGCCATGATCTACGAAGCAATAAATGAATAGCTTACATTGGCACAAAATCATATAACACCTCATCATAATATTTACCAATAGAAAAGTTAATCAAAATCAACTTTTCACTTCCATCATTCAACTACTATAATTTAAGGTATGAGATGTTTGGTAGTATGCACGTTCAATTGTCTCACTAATTCAATACTAGCTACATTAGTGCAACTGCCACCATCTATAATTAAGCTACATATGTTATTATGAATGTTGCATCTCTTGTGGAATATGTTCTCCCTCTAACCTTCTAAATCATCCACCTTGACATGCATATCCAGTGCTCTTCTCACCACAAATGTATGTCTCTCAACCAGATACTTCACATAAACATCAACATCATCATCATCATCCAATGGTGGCATCTTCTACTCTTCACTCTTCCTATCAGTCTCATTCTCATTATTAGCTTTCATAACCATGACTATTTTGTTTGGACAATGTGAAGCAACATGACCAAAACCCAGATAACAAAAGAATTTAATGTCATAGTTACAAGAAGTGGGAGTAACATTGTTACCTTTAACAACGGTTAAGGTGTCTTTCTTCTCTCTAGGGTATCGACCTTGCCCTCCTCATTCTGTTTTGATGGACCAACCCCAATGTTAGCCTTCCAACTGGGTTTCCAAGGTTTTGAAGGGCCTAATGGTTGGCTTGGCTAAATTGTACCCTTTCGTTTAAGTTGTTTCTCTACCTTCACAACCATATGGTCATAATACCTATAGTTACCCCTTTAGCAAAAATTTACACCATATCGTTTCCTTACAAAGTGACAATTCCACTACTTTCCAAAACATTTCCCATGTCCCATGAACACATCTTCAAAATCATTATTACTCATGTCCATATTATCAGCCATAAACTCATCCACATTAGTGTTAACTCGCCTAACAACCCTTTAAACATTAAATTCTCTTTGCTCAGACTAATTTGAACCTTACCATGATCGTTAACTTATTTCCTCTCCAACCTATCTCCAAATGCATTGGCCACCTGATCCATCTGTTGATTCATAATGCGAAAATGAGTTATAATTTCTTTATCTCTATAGTGCTTTGCTTTTGCTTAACTCCTACATCTTTGAATCTGAAAATTTGTTAGTAACACAATCAAAAGATTGATGTTTTATCCTAAGTGCAAAAGTGTCAAAGTAATAAAGAACCCGACCAGACCGGGGTCGAACCACAGGAAGGTGAACTACATAAAATTATAAACAACAAATGAAAAGGAATTAAAGAGAACTTTTGAGATGTGATATTGATGTGAGTATTAATCAAATATAATAGCAATTTTCAAGGTTACTTCATCCACTAATATTATTAAAAAATAAGTATAGTATAACTATTTTTATTAATCAACTGGAAACCACATACAAAGGAGGTTCCAATCGGATGATTTATCCTTAATAGTTAATTATAAATTTTTAACATGATCATATTAATTATATTATTTTAGTAACACCATACTTTTAAATATTGTCAGGAATTCATAATGTTAACAACAAATCAAGTTCCTTTCAAAGCACTAGTGTCAGTAATATCATACAGTAGGATATGAAAGTGTCAAGTATTTGTTGTCCTAAGGGTTGTACAACACAAATATAGATTAATCTTTAACAAGCAAAGTATTAAGAATTAGTAAGATAAAAAGATAAGACATGTTAATAACAAACTTTCTTGGTTATAAACATTGAAGTCCATGTTGAGTTTATATTATACATATTCTAACACCATTAGTGAACCTTTTCACCTTGACATAATAAACTTAGCTAAATATATTGAAGAAAAAAAACATAAATAAACAATATAAGAGCATAAACATGATATAAGTTAACTAAGTATAGTAAAGGAAATGAAAAATATAAACAAGAGATTAATATAACATAAAATAAAACTTGAACATTACAAAATACAAAGAAAGAGAGTGATCTTGATCCAAACACCAAGATGTCTAAATGCATGTTTAGCTAAAACATACATTATCTTCTTGTCTGAAACTTGGAACTATTGATTTGATGACTAATTACTGAGTAGGTGGCCACCTCTTGACTTGGTGACAACCATTATCTTCTTGTCTGAACAAAACATCATTGCTAATGTTAGAATTTGAACAGACAGTCTTCATGAAAGTTTTGGACATTTGTCTCAGCTTTCCAAAACAACAAGAATGAGCTCATTTGGACTTCTAAAACTTGAGCTATGGGCTGAACACTGAACAATATCTGGGTTGCAGGACAGATGTTGACTTCTCTTTTGTTGCTACAATTTGAATTTAAAAATGGCCGTTTTGAATCTTAGACTCTTCATGAAAGTTTTAGGCCTATGTGTTAGCTTTTCATCCATGTAAACCAGACCTAAATCCATGTTCTACAACTCCAGTTATGATTCAATAACCGAATGATGTTCCAGTTTGAATTGAACTAGCATCTCTTCTTTAAGCTTAGCCCTCTCTTTGTCTTTTCACTTTCAATAGTTAAACACATCAATCAATCCTTTAAATTGTAAGATATGCCTGCATTCAAAATGGGCATTTAACATAAATTAAAGACATCTTATGTTATCATGTTATTATAAAACATGCTTAAGTTAAGGAATTTAATGACACTTTAAGTGCAATATGATGATATAAAACCTTGATAAAAATACACTTTTAAGAACTGATCAGTTAGTTGGCAAGGAATATATATTCCTCACCCACTTTGTCACGTGTTTCACTTAAATATAGGCTTTTCACTCAAATATGTTCATTATGCTTTTTTTTTTTCCCTCTCATATCACCTTTCTTTGACTCTTGTGAAACTGAAACTAACACCAAATATAATAGTC
>CAXHTJ010000450.1:0-15312 GCA_964019445.1 Populus tremula | reverse complement strand
CTTCCATGCTTAAATTGCTTGATTGTTGATCAAGTGGCGATTCTTTCTCACTGGTTTGGTGAGGATCAATGCTTGTATGTAGGCTTTGGAAACTCATGTCAGCTCATATATATATATATATATAAACTCTAATATTCTTTTTATTATTTTTTAATCGCATTTTTAAATTATTTTACGTTGTTTTCAATGTTAATGATCAGGAGGTTATCATGTTGACTTTGCACATTTCATATGGTTTTTTTACACACAAATTTCAATAATTGTACCAAGTATTTTTATTTCCTTCACTATAAACATCTTTGCTAATAACTTATTAAAACACCAAATAATTATTTTTAATCAAATTGCAATATTCTTCGGTCAATGATTAACTTCTTCAATAAAACGGGAGAATAAATTGAATATTTTTAGTTGTCCACGATTTGGTGAGATTAGTTCCTTTATATCACACCAGTTGTTTAATCAACAAAATCCCATTTAGATCTTCACTATCAACATGGATTGCGTTACACAAGGGGTTACATTAATCAAATTGCAATATTTTTCTGTCAATTCAGAGTTGTTTAGATATAATGCTGTCAACTCGGCTAGTTTAAAAGCAAGTTGGATGAGTGGTATAAATATAGTTTAATTTTTAATATAAATCTTGAGGTGATATAATTTTTTTAAAAACTATATAAAACTATTGAGACTATTATAGAATGTATAGCATGTATATCTCCGAATAGAAAATTAATGTAGGATTATTCTAATGTTGTAATCCCTACAGTTATTGCCGTGTTCTGCCCCACGTATACAAACAGGAAAGGTTGGCTAAGGCTAACCTAAGTCATTTTGTTATTCTCAACTTGGTATCAAAGCTCTAAATAAACTAAAACACCTCTTCTCCTCTCTGCAATGGATTCCTCCCAGCTGGCAGCCATCTCCCCCTCTGCAGCAGCACCGATGGTGCCATCCTCCTCTCTTGCCGCAACACCACCTTCTTCTTCAGCTTCGGTTCTGCAGTGGTCACAACCTACAGATGTTGGCCATGCTCTTTTCAACCCCAATAATGCTCCTCTGCTGCCGTCCTCTTCTGCAGAAGCCACTGACGCTTCTACAGTGGCAATCGAGTCCCTCTCCCACACTCATTAGGTCATTTCTTTGAAACTGACAAACACTAATTATCTGTATTGGCGAATGCAGATGAAACCGTATCTTCTAAGCCAAGGAGTTTTCGGCTTTTTTGATGGTTCAAACTCCTACCCTTCTCCACATATTCTTGCTGCCGATGGTGTCCCTATTTGGGTATCTTAACACTTTCTTTGTTGGAAACAACAGGACCAACTCATTCTAAGTGCTCTTCTCTCTTTGCTATCCATGGAAGTTCTTCATCTTGTTGTTGATTGTCCAACCTCATGCTCTGTATGGCACACACTTGAGCAAGCTCTAGCTTCCACATCCAATTCCCGTATTATGCAACTTCATGGCTCTCTTCAAGACCTTTGACAAGGTGATGAATCGGTAACTCAATTTCTGAAAAACACTAAGGCTTTATTTGATGATCTAGTAGCTGTTGGCCGGCCTATTTTGCTAGCAGATTTCAACTTATATGTGTTTCGTGGCCTTCGCGAAGAATTTAAGGACTTAGTGACAGGTCTTGTTACAAGGGCAAATCCTCTTCCATATGTAGATTTTATTAGTCATTTGCTAGCACATGAATTTATTCTTAAATCTCCCATTTGTCCATGGGGTCTACTGTAGTTCATGCACCCTTCTTGCCCACGCTGAACATCCCTCCTTCAGCACTTATCTCTCACCGTTAGACGTCAACTTGCTGCTTAGTTTGGTTGAAATAGGGGCTGTTTTAATGATAGCTAACATCCTCAACAGTTCAATCACAAAGGGCCTCGCAATTCTGGTTCCAGGCCTCAATTTCGCAGCTTCCACAACACTCCCAACAACGACAACATACAAAGCAACTGGCAGGGAAATTGGCAGCGCAGTAGAGGATCCAATTCCCACTGCCAGTTATGTCGAACTTTCAGACATACTACTTCTCAGTGCTCCTGCAGATCTGGCACTGCATAATCCTGCAGATCCTGCTGAATGGTTTTCGGACACCGGTGCAAATCAACATGTCACACCTGACCTTGCAACCTTGATTGCTTCAGAACCATACAATGGTAATGATAATTTGCATGTTGGTGATGGTAAGGGACATCCCATATCTCATATCGGTTATACCAAACTGTATACCCCACATAGTTCGTTCACTTTATCTAATGTCCTTCATGTTCCTGCAATCACGAAACCCCTGCTTTCTGTTAAGAAATTTTGTCTCGATAATAATGTTTATTTTGAATTTCACCCTTTTCTATTTTATGTCAAGGATCTCAACACTAATGAAGTACTCCTCTCATAACAGAGTAAAGATGGTCTCTATACTTTGTCCAGGTTTAGGTCTTCCTTCTCATTAGTTCCTCAAGCCTATTGGTCTCCCTGTATTTCTGCTTCTGCTGATTTGTGGCATCGTCGCCTAGGTCATCCTGCCTCTCGAATTTTTCAATTTTTAGTCTTGAAAAATAAGATTATTTGTAACAACAAACATCTTAATTTTCAATGTCAAAGTTGTCCCTTAGAAAAATCATCGCATTTGTCTTTAAGACCTACTGGTCACAAAACTTATGCTCCGCTTGAATTAATTTTTAGTGATGTATGTGGCCCTGCTCCTCTTTTTTCTTCGAATAGTTATCGTTATTTTGTTATCTTTGTTGATGCGCACACAAAATATATATGGTTTTATCCACTTGTTGCCAAATCTGATGTTTATTCTATTTTTCATCAATTTCAAACTCTTGTCGATCATCAATTTTCATTAAAAATAAAATTTGTTCAAATTGATTGGGGCGGTGAATATCGCAAACTCCACTTTCTTTCAGACAATTGGTATTCATCAATGTCCTCACACTCACGAACAAAATGGAACAGTAGAAAGTCGTCATAGGCATATTGTGAAAACCGGCTTACTCTTCTAGGACAATGTAAAGCTCCATTCCCCTTTTGGAATTATGGTTTTGACACTTCGGTTTATCTCATAAATTGCATGCCTACTCTTGTTCTTGCAAATCGATCTCCTTTTGATTGTTTGTTTCAACGGTCTCCTGATTATCATTTTTTGCATACTTTTGGATTTCTCTATTTTTCTTTTTTGTGTCCGTATAATAATAAAAAATTGGATTTTCAGTCTTCTCCACGTGTGTTTTTTTGCTACAATTCCTCTCACCTTTGTTATCGGTGTTTTGACATTGAATCTCATCGCATGTATATCTCCTGTCATGTTCGTTTTAATCAACATGTTTTTTCATTTGATAATTCTGAATAGATTACACACGTCTCGACTCAAAACCACACACCATCTCCTGCTATCATCCTCCCAAATCTAACCCACTCCCCATTGTTTACCGATCATGACACAACCCATCCCGCCTTTGCCTTTGCCTTGCATTCACTTCCTACCAAAACACCACAGCCTCTACCTTTCGCTTGCCGATCACCACATGCATCTTTATCTCACCATTTTGTTACAGGTACAGGTTGTAGATTAGTTTTCCCTGCACTCCAGCACGATGTCTCTACTAGTACTGGGAAACCCTCTGGTTCCTCCTTTGCTTCCCCCTATTCTGCCAGTCACCTAGCTTTTGTAGACTCTGCCTCTAATGCCAGCCCTGTTGTTGCTGCTAGCCCTTTGCTTGTGGCAGCTTCTTCCCCGACTTCTTCACTTGGTCTGAATCTAGTGGTTGATTTCTCTACTTATCCACTACAGCAGGACACCTCCGTGACACCTACCTCTCTTGCGTCAACACCGTTTCTCAATCGCCACCCTATGGTCCTTAGATCGCGGCAGCCCAAAACCGCATATATGGTGACCTCTGCTTCAGTTGATATAGTTGCCACCTAGGTATTGCTATCTCCTTCTTCTGAACCTATTGCCTTCTCTGATGCAGATAAATATGTTGCTTGGTGTTGGTACCCACTTTTTGACCCATCTTTTTGATAAAATTTTCAAAAAAATCCAAAAATAATGGAAAACAATGAAATTCCAAAAAATACATTTTTAATATATTTGCATCATTTTTAGCATTTTTAGTATCGTCTCAAAGGAATTTAAATTTTCAAGGATCTTTGGAACTCGTTCGACTTTTAATGCGTTATTTTTAAAATCACCGATTTTCCTTGATCGAGTCAATGTGGATAAGAAAAATCAAATTTACAAAAAAAAAGAAGAAGAAGTTGAGGGATCAAGTTTGGAGACCTAGCAATATATTTACCTATAAATAGGAGTTTCCAACACCTACACAAGGGGGGGATTTTGAAATATTAGGAAAAACACAAAAAATAAACCCTAACCCTAAACCCATATCTTTCAAAGCCAGCCACGGCCCCCCCTCTAGTGTCTTGGCCTCACACGAACCAACCTCTCCTTTCTCCACAGACTGGTCCCAGCTTCTTCTCCAAAACCACAACAGCCGCACACTCTCCCCTCCTTTTGAAACCAAACCAGAGCCTCTCACTCACCCCCTCATCAAACACAAACCTTCAGCTCATCACCAGGAGCCCCACATTCCCCCCTGCCCAATGCCATTTCCTTTCCTTCTCTCCCTTGACAAAAAATACTAACCAGAACCAGCCAGTGTTGTCGACCCCCTCCTTCAAGATTCTTGGTTCCCTTCCCTCTCAACAACCATTCCTATAAATTTAATGTGACAAACCCAACAATACCCTTTCTTCCCTGGACGACCGAACATAACAACAACCTCGCTCTTTGCTTCATCTCCTTCAACCTGCCAGCAGCACACCATAGAGTTGTCCCCACTGTCTACTCAGACCTACGGTCTCCCTCATCTGGCCAACACCACAAACCTGCCCATCTTCTGCCTCCCACAGCAAAACCGGCCCCGCAACAGCTTCTTCCCCATGCACGGCTGCACCTGTATCTCCGGCCTCTAGCTCTCCTTCCTCAGCCACTAGATCTGCCACTTGAAGAAGAAAGAAAGAACAACAAGACCAAAATAGAGCAACAGATCTGCACAAAAGAAAATTTAAAATCAACTGGTTGTTGGGATTTTACTGTTTGTGTAGGTCACCACCGACGAAGAAGAAGGGAGGAAGTCGTTTTGGATCTCCCCTGCTGTCTGATTTTTTGCAGCGGCATGTGAAACCATGCGCTGTCAGTGATGGTGGCGCGTGGAAAAGACGCGCTGCCACTGTTTCTGTGACCCAAAAGCCTTCTAGCACTGTTCATGTGGCTGCACTGTTCCTGATTCTATTTTAGGGGTTGTTTCTTGTAACTTTTTAAATTGTTTAATGTAATTTTTGTTTAGTTTTTGAATTTTTTATAATTTCTAGTGTGGATGTAAAAAAAAAGAAAAAACGAAAAACATAGTGAAAATGAGTGTGTTGTTTGTATTTTTTTTATGAATGTTTTTTATGATAAAATTGTAAAGAATAAAGAATAATTTAATATTTTGATTTGTTCACCGTCAAGAATGTGAACTTACACGTAACTTCTTTAACACATCAAAGCCACGAAGCAGCTTACCTCAGGTAGGGTGCATTGGGGGTGCTAATATCTTCTCTAACCATAACCAGTCCCTTACCCGTGAATCTCTAACAAGATCAGTACATTTGGGTTTCCTAGCGCCCTCAATTAAATAATAGGTGGCAAATCCAACGAACCAATCAAACAAAGCAAAAAAATCACCAAATGACATCGCGCGGTGACGTGCGACACTTGGCATGATGCTATGTATGATGAGATCAAGGAATTGCATTTCAATCACACTTGTTCCCTAGTGCCCTTTCATCCTTTGATGAATGTTGTTGGTAGTCGATGAGTATATCGGATCAAACATCGTGTTGATGGTAGCATTGAATGTTATAAAACCCGTCTAGTTGCTAAAGGCTTTACCCTGTAGTTACCCATTTTTGGGTTCCCCACAAAAAAAATAAAAAAATATATACAAATACATATAAAATATATATATTCGGAAGGAATAAAAACAAAAAAAGGAGAACTCCCGTAAAATGACTAGGAATTGGTTGAGGAGGTTCAGAAATACAAGAATTGAAATTTGACATTATATTTTTGACTAACCTCATGCTCTGTCTGGCACACACTTGAGCAAGCTCTAGCTTCCACATCCAATTCCCGTATTATGCAACTTCATGACTCTCTTTAAGACCTTTGACAAGGTGATGAATCGGTAACTTAATTTTTGAAAAAAGCTAAGGCTTTATTTGATGATCTAGCAGCTGTTGGCCAACCTATTTTGCTAGCAGATTTCAACTTATATGTGTTTCATGGCCTTCGCGGAGAATTTAAGGACTTAGTGACAAGTCTTGTTATAAGGGCAGATCCTCTTCCATATGTAGATTTTCTTAGTCATTTGCTAGCACATGAATTTATTCTTAAATCCTCCCATTTGTCCATGGGGTCTACTGCAATTCATGCACCCTTGTTGCCCACGCCGAACATCCCTCCATCATCACTTATCTCTAACCGTTAGCCGTCAGCCTGCTGCTTAGTTTGGTTGAAATAGGGGTCGTTTTAATGGCAGCTAACGTCCTCAACAATTCAATCACAAAGGGCCTCGCAATTCTAGTTCTAGGCATCAATTTCGCAGCTTCACAACACTCCTAGCAACGACAACATACAAAGCAACTGGCAGGGAAATTGGCAGCGCAGTAGAGGATCCAATTCCCACTGCCAGTTATGTCGAGCTTTCGGACATACTACTTCTCAGTGCTCCTAACTTCAGCAACGCGGTTACGGTTAGCAGCATAGTGCCAATCTGGCACTGCATAATCCTGCAGGTCCTGCTGAATAGTTTTAGGACACAGGTGCAAATCAACACGTCACACCTGACCTTGCAACCTTGACTGCTTCAGAACCATACTATGGTAATGATAATTTGCATGTTGGTGATGGTAAGGGACATCCCATATCTCATATCGGTCATACCAAGCTATATACCCCACATCGTTCGTTCACTTTATCTAACGTCCTTTATGTTCCTGCAATCACAAAACCTCAGCTTTCTGTTAAGAAATTTTGTCTCGATAATAATGTTTATTTTGAATTTCACCCTTTTCTGTTTTATGTCAAGGATCTCAACACCAATGAAGTACTCCTCTCAAGATAGAGTAAAGATGGTCTCTATACTTTGTCCAAGTTCAGGTGTTCCGTCCTGTCAGTTCCTCAAGCCTATTGGTCTCCCTGTATTTCTTCTTCTGCTGATTTGCGGCATCGTTGCCTAGGTCATCCTACCTCTGGAATTTTTCAATTTTTAGTCTTGAAAAATAAGATTATTTATAACAACAAATATCTTAATTTTCAATGTCAAAGTTGTCCCTTAGAAAAATCATCGCGTTTGTCTTTAAGACCTACTGGTCACAAAACTTATGCTCCGCTTGAATTAATTTTTAGTGATGTATGGGGCCCTGCTCCTCTTTTTTCTTCGGATGGTTATCGTTACTTTGTTATCTTTGTTGATGCGCACATAAAATATATATGGTTTTATTCACTTGTTGCCAAATCCGATGTTTATTCTATTTTTCATCAATTTCAAACTCTTGTCGACATCAATTTTCATTAAAAATAAAATTGTTCAAATTGATTGGGGCGGTGAATATCGCAAACTCTCCACTTTCTTTCAGACCATTGGTATTCATCAATGTCCTCACACTCACGAACAAAATGGAACAGTAGAAAGACGTCATAGGCATATTGTGAAACCGGTCTTACTCTTCTAGGACAATGTAAAGCTCCATTCCCTTTTGGAATTATGTTTTGACACTTCGGTTTATCTCACAATTGCATGCCTACTCTTGTTCTTCAAATCGATCTCCTTTTGATTGTTTGTTTCAACGGTCTCCTGATTATCATTTTTTGCGTACTTTTGGATGTCTCTATTTTTCTTTTTTTGTCCTATAATAATCAAAATTGGATTTTCAGTCTTCTCCACGTGTGTTTTTTTGCTACAGTTCCTCTCACCTTGGTTATCGATGTTTTGACATTGAATCTCATCGCATGTATATCTCCGTCATGTTCGTTTTCATAACATGTTTTTCCGTTTGATAATTCTGAACATAGATTGCACACGTCTCGGCTCAAAACCACACACCATCTCCTGCTATCATCCTCCCAAATCTGACCTACTCCCCATTTTTCACCGATCATGACACAACCCATCCCGCCTCTGCCTTTGCTCTGCATTCACTTCCTACCAAAACACCACAGCCTCCACCTTTCCCTTGCCGATCACCACATGCATCTTTATCTCACCATTTTGTTGCAAGTACAGGTTGTAGATCAGTTTTCCATGCACTCCAGCATGATGTCTCTACTAGTACTGGGAAACCCTCTGGTTCCTTCTCTGCTTCCCCTTATTCTGCCAGTCACCCGGCTTTTGTAGACTCTGCCTCTATTGCCAGCCCTGTTGTTGCTGCTAGCCCTACGCTTGTGGCAGCTTCTTCCCCGACTTCTTCACCTGGTCTGAATCTAGTGGTTGATCTCTTTGCTTATCCACTACAGCAGGACACCTTCGTGACACCTACCTCTCCTGCGTCAATACCGTTGCTCAGTCGCCACCCTATGGTTCTTAGACCGCGGCAGCCCAAAACCGTAAATATGGTGGCCTCTGCTTCAGTTGATACAGCTGCCACCCAGGTATTGCTATCTCCTTCTTCTAAACCTATTGCCTTCTCTGATGCAGATAATTATGTTGCTTGGTGTTGGTACCCAATTTTTTACCCATCTTTTTGATAAAATTTTCAAAAAAATCCAAAAATAGTGAAAAACAATGAAAATATAAAAATACATTTTTAATATATTTGCATCATTTTTAGCATTTTTCAACATCGTCTCAAAGGAATTTAAATTTTCAAGGATCTTTAGAACTCGTTCGACTTTTAACGCGTTATTTTTAAAATCACCGATTTTCCTCGATCGAGTCAATGTTGATAAGAAAAATCCAAAAAAAAATAAGAAAAATCAAATTTACAAAAAAAAGAAGAAGAAGAAGTTGAGGGACCAAGTTTGGAGACCTAGCAATATATTTACATATAAATAGGAGTTTCCAACACCTACATAAGGGGGGATTTTGAAATATTAGGAAAAACACATAAAAAAACTCTAACCCTAAACCCGTATATTTCAAAGCCAGCCACAGCCTCCCTTCCGGTGTCTTGACCTCACACGAACCAACCTCGCCTTTCTCAACAGACCGGTCTCAGCTTCTTCTCCAAAACCACAATAGCCGCACACTCTCCCCTCTTTTGAAACCAAACTAGAGCCTTCACTCACCCCCTTATCAAACACAAACCTTCAGCTCATCACCAGGAGCCCCATATTCCCCCCTGCCCAATGCCATTTCCTTTCTCTCCCGTGAAAAACAATACTCACCAGAACCAGCCACTGTTGTTGGCCCCCTCCTTCAAGATTCTTGGTTCCCTTCCCTCTCAACAACCATTCCTATAAATTTAACGTGACATACCCAACAATACCCTTTCTTCCCTGGACGACCGAACACAACAACAAGCCCGCTCTTTGCTTCATCTCCTTCAACCTGCCAGCAGCACACCACAGAGCCATCCCCACCGTCTACACAGACCTATGGTCTCCCTCATCTGGCCAAAACCACAAACCTGCCCATCTTCTGCCTCCTATAGCAAAACCGGCCCCGCAACAGCTTCTTCCCCATGTACGAATGCACCTGCAGCTCCGGCCTCCAGCACTCCTTCCTCAGCCACTAGATCTGCCACTTGAAGAAGAAAGAAAGAACAACAAGACCAAAATAGAGCAATAGATCTGCACAAAAGAAAATTTAAAATCAACTGGTTGTTGGGATTTTACTGTTTGTGTAGGTCACCGCCGACAAAGAAGTAGGGAGGAAGTCGTTTTGGATCTCCCCTGGTGTCTGATTTTTTACGGTGGCACATGAACCCATGCGTTATATAGTGATGGTGGCTCGTGGAGAAGACGTGCCACCATTGTTCTCGTGACCCAAAAGCCTTGCAGCACTGTTCATGTGGCTGCACTGTTCTTGATTCTGTTTTAGGGGTTGTTTCTTGTAACTTTTTAAATTGTTTAATGTAATTTTTGTTTAGTTTTTGAATTTTTTATAATTTGTAGTGTGGATGTAAAAAAAAGAAAAAAAAGAAAAACATAGTGAAAGTGAATGTGTTGTTTGTATTTTTTTTATGAATGTTTTTTATGATAAAATTGTAAAGAATAAAGAAGAATTTAATATTTTGATTTGTTCACGGTTAAGAATTATGAACTTACACGTAAGTCGTATTTCTAATATCCGATGAAAAGATAAAATTTTTAAAACTTCTTTAATACATCAAAGCCACGAAGCAGCTTACCTCATGTAGGGTGCGTTGGGAGTGCTAATACCTTCTCTAACCATAACCAGTCCCTTACCGGTGAATCTCTGACAAGATCAGTACATTTGGGTTTCCTAGTAGGCCTCAATTAAATAATAGGTGGCAACTTCAACGAACTAATCAAACAAAGCAAAAAAAATAACCAAATGATGTCACGCGGTGACGTGCGACATTTGGCATGATGCTATGTGTGATGAGATCAAGGCATTGCATTCCAATCACACTTGTTCCCTAGTGCCCTTTCATCCTTTGATGAATGTTGTTGGCAGTCGATGAATATATAAGATCAAACATCATGTTGATGGCAGCATTGAATGTTATAAACCCATCTAGTTGCTAGAGGCTTTACCCTGTAGTTACCCATTTTTGGGTTCCCCACAAAAAAATAAAAAAATATATACAAATACATATATATATATATATATATATATATATATATATTCGGAAGGAATAAAAAAAAGAGGAGAACTCCCATAAAATGGCTAGGAATTGGTTGAGGAGGTTCAGAAATACAAGAATTGAAATTTCACATTATATTTTTGACTAATGAGATCCCTGTTGACAAAGAAAATTCAAGTTGAGGAAGAAAATTTCAAAATCAGATGTTTATGGACTCAATTAAATTTTATCTAAGGTTTAATTGAATTTATGGAGGGTTGGATTGTAAGAAAAATTGATTTTTAAGTCAATTTAGGCTTTTATTGGAAGAAATTAAAGTTCTGGGTTCAATTATAATTTTTAAACGTTGATTTGTTCAAATCAGGGGCTTAATTGCATAAGTATTGAAGTTTGATGGCCAATTAGGGATTTAATTGAAACAATCCGAAACCAAAGACCAAATTAGAAAAGGTGCTAAACTCAAGGGGTCTAATTACAATTTTCCAGGGGGCTTGATTACAAAATTACATAAACATTCAAGTATCAAATCGGAAATATTATTTAAAACTGCAAAACGACGCCGTTTCGCTCAACACTGTTCACTATCTTCTTCAGAAGACGTTACATTGTAGCTAGTAAATATTACAGATACTTCCGTAAAAATATTATTTAAAGCTTGGACTCTAGTGCTAGTAAATATTCAACTACGGATACTTCTAACTCTGGTGTTGGTAAATATTACGTAGCTATAAAAAAAGAAATTTAATTAGTATTTTATTCCTGACTCTAGTATCAGTGAATAAACAAATAAAATAAATTTATTTTTACGCATACATAAATTTTTTATGCAGCTAAATAAAAGTAAAATACAATAAAATAAAATAAATTTACATCAATATTTTTATTCCTAACTCTAGCATCAATGAATAAACCAATATATTTTCTTTTTTGCATGCACATTTTTTTTTTAAGTAACTAAATAAAATCCAATGAAATAAATTTGAATTGGTATTTTTATTCTGACTTTGACGTCAATGAATAAAAACAATACATTCATATTTATATTTTTTTTATTTATACATACAAATTTTTGTTTTTTTATTTTATTTTTTTTATGCCCAAGCCAATGACCTGGTTGGGCAAAATAAAAAGCACTCCGAAGGTAATTAAATTACCTTCACACAGCTCTTGTAACAATTCAATTTCAAATGAAAATGCAAATTGGGATGAGGGGCGTACCTGCTTCTGGAAACGACGAAGATGGTTGTAGCGTGGTGGCGCTTCTCGTCTGCTTAAGACCTTTCCTTCTGCTTTCCTTTGCTTCTATGCCCACCGTCTGCTTTTGTTTTCCAGTAGCTTTTGAGATGATGAAGGAACTAAGAAAATGATGAAGACGCTGGCTGGATTTAATTTGACTGATTTCTAGGTTGTTCTTTTTCTGCAGGAACGAAGGCAATCGTTGTTCCTATGCTTTTCTCTCCTTCTCTTCTCTGTGTATATTTTTTTGCTCTCTTTCTAGGTTTGTTTTCTTGTCAGCTCTCCCCTGTTTCATTCTCCCCCTTTTACTCTGTTTCAGTTCGTCCTTTTATAAAGCTCTAGATGCTTGCCCCCAAACCAGTCTTGCCTTTGCAGGTTGTTAATCAATTCCCGAATAAGATCGTGGGCAAGAGACGTGGTCCACGATTCGAATCGAAAGCACTGCACCTTTTCTAGCTCCCCTGTTGAATCAGGATGAAGAAGACGAGCACGACTGTTCCACTCAGCAATGGTGCTGTTTCAGCAGAAATGGACATTTTCATTTTGGCCCCAGAACAATGATCCGTATGACCTAATAAAGGTGTATGTTAATATTTCAACATGTCATGAGTGATAGAATATAGCTAGTATGGTTAGATATCGTACAAAACCAAGTCAGAATCAGAGCCTAAGTTGGAACAAAAAATTGCGACAGCAGCATAACCATTTTTTTTAGTGCAAATTCTAATGGATTTATCCAACCTTAAAGACCAGATAAAGAGAGAACGAATTTGGCACTATGAAGACTCCTAATCAATTTAAGAAAACCTGACAATTTTGGTAGCAAAGGGGAAGCATAAAAAGAGTAGAAAACATCTCAAACAAGGTTTTGAAAAAAATATATTTTTTTCTCTGCTTTTGTCAATCTTCTAGCAAACATGAGCTAAACTTGTACACTCAGTTCAAAAGAGATGTACACCATCTCCAGCACGTGAGGTCCAAAATTGAGTAACAATATGAGTCAACGTTGATATTGCTTGCTTTTAAAAAAATACAAGAAAAATCAAAATAAAAAAAAATAAAACAAAGAAAGTTGAGGGACTAATTTTGAGGCCCAAACAACATTTTACTCGGCCATCTTCCCCCTCCCTTTTGAAAAAATCCAGAAGACCAAGGCAACCACCCCTGATCTCCTTCATCCCTCTCTTAGTCGCGCCTCTATTTTGGCTGAAAATCAAAGAGCCCTTCCTCGCACAAGCCTCTATTTTCCCTCTCAACACCATCCTTATAACTATCAGCCGCATCAGCATCGTCCTCACCAGAGATCTAGTGGCTGACAGATCTTCCTTCTTCAACTGGCCTTCAAGAGTGCCCACAAACTAGCCTCTAACAGCACCCACAACCATAGCCCTTCACCAGAATCTCTGTCACTCGGCCAGCCACGACCTCCATCTCCACCAACCGCAACCCAACATTTGCTCCTCCTTACCGCAAGCTACCTGAAGTAGAGGAGAAGACGACGAAGCCCAAAGAATTGATTTGAGAAAGAAGAAAGTGAAGCAGATTAGAATGGAAGGCATAAGAAAACATATCTAAAAAATAACTAAAACAAACTGCTTGTGCGTGTTCTTTTGGTTGTGGGTGAAGGGGATCTTCATCACCGACGAGGAAGGGAAGAAGGAGGGAAGCCAAGCCAGATCCACCCATCTCCCTTTTTTGGCAGCGGCGCATGGAGGAGACACGCCGCCACTATTCCTGTAGTTGCAGAAGGCCTTCCCTGTAATTTCTGGAGTTTGTAAATTTTAAATTATTTAATGTAATTTTTGTTTAGTTTTGGATTTTTTTTATAATTTGTAGTGTGGATGTACAAAGAAAAAAGAATAGAAAAAGAAAAGAAAAATATAGTGAAAGTGAATGTGTTTGTATTTTGTTTATGAATGTTTTTTTTATGATAAAATCACAAAAAATAAACAAGAATTTAATATTTTAATTTGCTCACAATTAAGGATTATGAACTTACATGTAAGTCGTATTTCTAATATCCGATGAATGAACAAAATTTTTAAAACTTATTTAACACATCAAAGCCACAAAGTAGCTTACCTTAGGTAGGGTGCGTTAGGGGTGCTAATACCTTCTATAATCACAACTAGTCCTTTACCTGTGAATCTCTGACAAGACCAGTACACCCGGGTTTCTTATTAGCCCTCAATTAAATATTAGGTGGCGACTCCCAAGGAATCAATCAAATGAACAAAAAATACCAGCCGACGCCGCATGGGTGACGTGCGATAGAATGACGACTCCACTAGGGAAGGTATTGTTTCTGAAAATATTGGACTAAGCTTTGTATATTTGATGTGTTTAAGTTTTTGCTTTTTTGTATACTTTTTGTTAATGTATTTTCCAAGCATTTTATAGAATTGTTTCATGCATCACTTGTTTTTATATTTGAAAGCACACACAAGCTTCTAGGTTAGGTGGGGAATTAATGATCTACCCTAGGACTATTGGTCATGGTTCAGATGCGTGAAACACCCAACTCATATCTGAGTGCCTGCTTGGTAATGGTGGGTATACGTACCCTAACCATTTCTTCCAATGTCCCTATACTGTCTTTACGAAGATTGTCACTTGGCATATATGAGACCCTTTTAAGACTAGGTAGAAAATTTACCCATGTTCACATAATGAATAGAACATGTCTTTAGGTTGTATGTGCTATCATTATTTGCATCAGGGCAAACCCTTCTTGAAGCATCTTGAACTCAAGACTTTTGGATGGCACAATAGTCGTCACTTAGAAAATTTTCATTGTAAAGTTTGGGCAAGAATCAAGATTTTTGTTTCATCATACAAGAGTTACGACCATATGTCACTCCTCGAAGGGCGAGTTCATCATATAGATTACATGCTCATACATTTATCATGCATGCATCGAGATGAAAAGTAGGTTCCCTGACCCAAAGTCTATTACACTAGAATGAGAAAAGTTGAGAATGGGGTCCGATAAGGCTTTTTGTCAAAAGGAAATTGAGAGCAACAAATGTGAAGTAGCTAAACTCAATCTACTTGAACAAGTGCTGAACTTCAAGAGTGGAAAGGGAATGTCTGCACAGCCTCTTGTGGAAGTACTGTCAGTCCATGTCCCACATAAGGAAAATATCATTGACTTTTCTCCTCAACACTCCACCAGTAGGGGCCATAAACACTAAAGTGGCACCACCTCTCCTCAGTCATGAACAGCAGCAGCAACACCTTTAGTAA
>CAXHTJ010000449.1:0-15387 GCA_964019445.1 Populus tremula | reverse complement strand
AAAAACATATTTTAGAGGTTTTTTTATAGTTTTTTATTATTGATCTAATTACATTTTTTAGTTAATAACATAATTTTTCATGATACTTTTTTTGAATTTGAATAAAATAAAATAATATTCTACGATTAAATTATTTTGTGATGATTATTATAGATTATGGTATGATTTTTAAAAAACAGTTATAATCTTTGATATACTTGTAATTGTTTTATGTAAAAAGAAATATTGTCTTTGTTTTCAACAAATAAATGTGTTTTTCAATTTTTTTATTGAAACAAACCTGAAAAAAGAAAAAACAAGAAATTTTTGTCAAATGCAACGTTTCATTTAAATATATACTAGAAAAATAGTTTTTTCGCTTTTCAAATTTGTATCGAGCTTGAAAAACATATTTAGAGGTTTTTTATAGTTTTTATTATTGATCTAATATACATTTTTTTAGTTAATAACATAATTTTTCATGATCTTTTTGAATTTGAATAAAATAAAATTAATGTTCTACGATTAAATTATTTTGTGATGATTATTATAGATTATGGTATGATTTTTATAAAAAAGTTATAATCTTGATATACTGTAATTTTTTTATGTAAAAAGAAAATTTGTCTTTGTTTTCAACAAATAAATGTGTTTTTTCAATTTTTTATTTGAAACAAAAAAAAGAAAAAACAAGAATTTTCTGTTCAAATGCAACGTTTCTCCATTTAAATATATACTAGAAAAGTTTTTTCGCTTTTCAAATTTGTATCGAGCTTGAAAAACATATTTTAGAGGTTTTTTATAGTTTTTATTATTGATCTAATATACATTTTTTTAGTTAATAACATAATTTTCATGATACTTTTGAATTTGAATAAAATAAAATAATATTCTACGATTAAATTATTTTGTGATGATTATTATAGATTATGGTATGATTTTATAAAAACAGTTATAATCTTGATATACTTGTAATTTTTTTATGTAAAAAGAAAATTTGTCTTTGTTTTCAACAAATAAATGTGTTTTTCAATTTTTTATTGAAAACAAAACCTGAAAAAGAAAAAAACAAGAATTTCTGTTCAAATGCAACGTTTCTCATTTAAAATATATACTAGAAAAATAGTTTTTTCGCTTTTCAAATTTGTATCGAGCTTGAAAAACATATTTTAGAGGTTTTTATAGTTTTTATTATTGATCTAATATACATTTTTTTAGTTAATAACATAATTTTTCATGATACTTTTGAATTTGAATAAAATAAAATTAATATTCTACGATTAAATTATTTTGTGATGATTATTATAGATTATGGTATGATTTTTAAAAACAGTTATAATCTTGATATACTTGTAATTTTTTTATGTAAAAAGAAAATTTGTCTTTGTTTTCAACAAATAAATGTGTTTTTCAATTTTTTTATTGAAAAAAAACCTGAAAAAGAAAAAAACAAGAATTTTCTGTTCAAATGCAACGTTTCTCCATTTAAATATATACTAGAAAAATAGTTTTTTCGCTTTTCAAATTTGTATCGAGCTTGAAAAACATATTTTAGAGGTTTTTTATAGTTTTTATTATTGATCTAATATACATTTTTTTAGTTAATAACATAATTTTTCATGATACTTTTTGAATTTGAATAAAATAAAATTAATATTCTACGATTAAATTATTTTGTGATGATTATTATAGATTATGGTATGATTTTTATAAAAACAGTTATAATCTTGATATACTTGTAATTTTTTTATGTAAAAAGAAAATTTGTCTTTGTTTTCAACAAATAAATGTGTTTTTCAATTTTTTTATTGAAAACAAAACCTGAAAAAGAAAAAAACAAGAATTTTCTGTTCAAATGCAACGTTTCTCCATTTAAAATATATACTAGAAAATAGTTTTTTCGCTTTTCAAATTTGTATCGAGCTTGAAAAACATATTTTAGAGGTTTTTTATAGTTTTTATTATTGATCTAATATACATTTTTTTAGTTAATAACATAATTTTTCATGATACTTTTTGAATTTGAATAAAATAAAATTAATATTCTACGATTAAATTATTTTGTGATGATTATTATAGATTATGGTATGATTTTTATAAAAACAGTTATAATCTTGATATACTTGTAATTTTTTTATGTAAAAAGAAAATTTGTCTTTGTTTTCAACAAATAAATGTGTTTTTCAATTTTTTTATTGAAAACAAAACCTGAAAAAGAAAAAAACAAGAATTTTCTGTTCAAATGCAACGTTTCTCCATTTAAAATATATACTAGAAAAATAGTTTTTTCGCTTTTCAAATTTGTATCGAGCTTGAAAAACATATTTTAGAGGTTTTTTATAGTTTTTATTATTGATCTAATATACATTTTTTTAGTTAATAACAATTTTCATGATACTTTTTGAATTTGAATAAAATAAAATTAATATTCTACGATTAAATTATTTGTGATGATTATTATAGATTATGGTATGATTTTTATAAAAACAGTTATAATCTTGATATACTTGTAATTTTTTTATGTAAAAAGAAAATTTGTCTTTGTTTTCAACAAATAAATGTGTTTTTCAATTTTTTTATTGAAAACAAAACCTGAAAAAGAAAAAAACAAGAATTTTCTGTTCAAATGCAACGTTTCTCCATTTAAAATATATACTAGAAAAATAGTTTTTTCGCTTTTCAAATTTGTATCGAGCTTGAAAAACATATTTTAGAGGTTTTTTATAGTTTTTATTATTGATCTAATATACATTTTTTTAGTTAATAACATAATTTTTCATGATACTTTTTGAATTTGAATAAAATAAAATTAATATTCTACGATTAAATTATTTTGTGATGATTATTATAGATTATGGTATGATTTTTATAAAAACAGTTATAATCTTGATATACTTGTAATTTTTTTATGTAAAAAGAAAATTTGTCTTTGTTTTCAACAAATAAATGTGTTTTTCAATTTTTTTATTGAAAACAAAACCTGAAAAAGAAAAAAACAAGAATTTTCTGTTCAAATGCAACGTTTCTCCATTTAAAATATATACTAGAAATAGTTTTTTCGCTTTTCAAATTTGTATCGAGCTTGAAAAACATATTTTAGAGGTTTTTTATAGTTTTTATTATTGATCTAATATACATTTTTTTAGTTAATAACATAATTTTTCATGATACTTTTTGAATTTGAATAAAATAAAATTAATATTCTACGATTAAATTATTTTGTGATGATTATTATAGATTATGGTATGATTTTTATAAAAACAGTTATAATCTTGATATACTTGTAATTTTTTTATGTAAAAAGAAAATTTGTCTTTGTTTTCAACAAATAAATGTGTTTTTCAATTTTTTTATTGAAAACAAAACCTGAAAAAGAAAAAAACAAGAATTTTCTGTTCAAATGCAACGTTTCTCCATTTAAAATATATACTAGAAAAATAGTTTTTTCGCTTTTCAAATTTGTATCGAGCTTGAAAAACATATTTTAGAGGTTTTTTATAGTTTTTATTATTGATCTAATATACATTTTTTTTAGTTAATAACATAATTTTTCATGATACTTTTTGAATTTGAATAAAATAAAATTAATATTCTACGATTAAATTATTTTGTGATGATTATTATAGATTATGGTATGATTTTTATAAAAACAGTTATAATCTTGATATACTTGTAATTTTTTTATGTAAAAAAAAAATTTGTCTTTGTTTTCAACAAATAAATGTGTTTTTCAATTTTTTATTGAAAACAAAACCTGAAAAAGAGAAACGAAAACAAAAAAAATGTAAATCTTCAAAAACAAATTCAGAAAGTAGACCTATCATTAGACATTGGCTATAAAGTTTTTTTTTTATTATTAACATGAGTATCCGGATCAGTTTGTACGCACCTCGACTAACCCCACACCCCCTGAAATTAACGATCATGTAAGTCTTTAATAACCCTGAAATTTATAAGACTCTAATTAATAATTTCTAAAACTAAAACTTGATTAATTAAGCTACACTCATTAGTACTTAGGGTTATAAAGTTAGTATCATGGGCAGTAGCTAAACTTTAACGGGATCGAAGTGGAACTCGTGATAATTAAGGAGTAAATATAAAATCTGACCAGTTGAGCTACCCCTTAAGGTTGAGTTAGCTCTCTCTTTGTTTTTTTTAACATAGGTGTTTGGGTTAGCTTGTGCGCACATCGACTAATCTCATGGGCTCTGAAGTTAATGACCATGTAAATCTCCAGTGACCCTGAGGTTTATGAGACTCGAACTGGTGATCTTCAAGAAATAAATTTAGAACCTGACCAGTTGAATAATATTTTTTTATGATTGAGTTGGCTTTCTTGTGATGGTTGTGGTGGTGGTGGAATTGCTAGCAGGGCAGTCCACAGCCTCTTTTTTTGGTTGTTACAAAGGCTGCTTGCTTTCATGTCTTCCCAATTCAGGGTATATTACATGCGCTGCTGATTGTTTCAGGCAACGCCATCACAAGTCCGGGCCCCTGGATAGCAATGATGGATCACAAAGCCATTCTTTCTGCAGCATTGGTTGTGCTTTATCTTCATGCTCTCGCATCAGCTCCATAGACAACCCTCGTAATTCTCATCTCTTAACCTAAAGATTTAACTAAGAGAAAGCAGGAAAACGTTCGTTAACAAATCACACGAGCAAAATTTAATTAGTTTTCTTTGTTTCATGTCATTGATTATAAGTCCATACCATGCTATTAACTCAACAAATAAAGAAATCTACTAATCAAGATCGATTAAAATTAAATTATTTTTAAAAATTGTTCATAAAAAATGAGATGATAAGATATTTTTTTATATATAATAATAAAATTATAAAATCATCAACGACAATAAGAAGTAATTATTACTCACGGATTGTTTGTGGTGAGGTTATTATTTTAAGTGACAGACACACCACTAAAAATAAAAAATACAAGGCTCATCACTAAAAATAAAAAGCGCAACAACTAAAAATATGAATTTGTTGCTTTTGCTTTCTTGTTTTTTTTTTTTTACTATATAGGATTGTACCCCACAACAAATATAAAATCAAAAGCAAAAACAAACTAAATCTAAACTCATGAGTTTGGGTCCATGGATGTTCTCATGAACATAATATTTGCTTAAATTAACAAGGAGAAGTCTTGTTGAGATAATATACTTTTATAAGTTCTTAGCACTTTAATTATGTGAAGTCTCGCTTAAATCAACCATGCATTAATTAACGTTTCCTTAATTGATAGCATTTAGATTGGGTGGGGGGATCGAATTTCACTGGTTTAAGGAAAGAAGCACTACAAAAACACCGGCCTAATATCGTCGCTAAAAATCCCCACCCCTTACTAAAAATGTCGTAAAAGGGTCTCTCGATCTGTACTGTATACTGTTTCTCGAGTTTATTTAGTGACAGAAAGAAGTCAAGGCCGTGGTTTCGACTATAGCGACACTCTTTTATGTAGGAAAATGCGCATCTTTTGAAAATAAAAGTCATTTTCAATTCTCAAATTCAGATTTTGGATGCTACAAAAGAATTCTATAAAAATGTATAAACTTTCCACATTTCGAAATCAACTTGAAGGCAGACATTATGAAATCATAAAATCATCACACAATTTCTTTAAAAGGCCATAAAAAATAAGAAATACCTTGTCAATGTGCAAAATACATAATATTCAGGAGATCAAAAGCAATAAACCTGCATGAATCCATCATCACAAAATACAAAAATATTCAAAGTACATTAATTGCAATGGAACTTACTAGTTCGATCATACAAAGAGAAGACCATGCAAAGTATTTAAATCATAAATACTTTGTCACCATCATCTTTCATTCTCTTCTTATACTGAAAATTGCATTAATTAAATCACGAAAAGGGTAGAGGTGAAACCAATGTTGTCAATTCTGTTTCGATAGGTGTTTTGTTTTTCAATTGGAATGGAATATTTCAGTTTAGGAGTGTTTCGACGTGCCGTTTCGGGGTTGTACTATTTATATATATATATATATATATATATATATATATTCAACAAATATAATTATAATTCAAGATAAATTAATTATAAATTATGCAATACAAACACAATGCCAAACAAATATAATTTCAAAATTTAAAATATTTATAAATAGTCAAGATTAAATAGATCTTTAACTTAAAGTAATTCAACTTAAACAAAATATCAAAATATTATGAAAGTAAAATGTTTTAACAAAAATATTTTAAATATAAAGTTAGGTCAATTTTATCAAGTGGCTAATGAAATCTAAAGCATCCATTGTTTTACTCAAATTCCTACAAAGTATAAACATGAAAAAAAATAACATGAATATAAACCATATATATTAGTGATAAATCTAATTTAAAAAAATTAATATCATTGTTAATGAAAATAGTAATAATAATTTTCAATATTATTATTAATATTATTGCTATTGAAAATAGTAATGAAAAAGAGCTTTTTATAATCGGGTGGTTTAATTAATGAAATTGAGTAAGGTTCAATTTGATTTAATGGCTTTTCAAGAGCGGAATGGAACATGTGGAATGAAATTGGAACGTTTTGGGCGGAATTTAGCCGAAAAATCCGGAACGGACCGAAATTTAAAATGAGATGAAATTTATTCCGTTTTGTTTCGTTTTTTGAATTGTTATGGAATGTTTTGGCCATTCTGGATGGAACGAAACGAAATTGACAACCTTGGGTGAAACTAAAATAATAAAAATGAACAAATTTATAATAGCAAAAAGAGTGAGGGAAGCCTTAAAAGACTAGTCTTTGCATCAAGTTGAAGGACCAGCAAACACTAAGAAAAATTCACCAAAGCTTAGGGTACTGGCTTGACAATAAATGAGCATGTGAATTCCTTTTCCTCGTTAATGGCTTTGTCATTTATCTATAATCAAGGTAGCAACACAAAGTTCCTTACAATATATCTTCTAAGAAGGAAAATACAGCTATCGTAGCATCAAAACGTTGAGACAGGAAGTGTCCAGGATGTAATGATAATAATCAAGCACCAAGACAGGTTCAAATTAACCTAGCCAGATCACTTGGATTTGACTTGGAAGGTCAACCAGATCATGGATTGATTTACTGGCTGCTTGGATTTGATATTATTAATATTCAAAATGATTTTGAGCCGGACTCTGAATTGTCGAGTCATTGGGTTTGATCTGCTGAATGAATGGTTGCTCCTTACTTCCGATTCTGGGTTAAAAGGAAAAGAAAGTATTTTCCTTAGCAGTAAAGAATAAAAGAAAAAAGAAAAAAAGAAGAAGGATAGGCTATGATTTTTGGGAATTCAAAAGGGAATCTTACTATGTAAACCAATTTACAATACTTTTATCTTTTCTAAATTATTCTTCCATTATATATTAAAAGCTCTGTGATTTATTAAAGAAATTTCAAAATGCGTTAGACTATAATTAAAGTTTTAACTAGAGTTCACGCAATTTATTATTTTGTTTTTATTACTGATACTAAATTATATAATCCATGATGATGACATGTCTAGCTCCTGGCTAGTAAAAAAAAGACCACCGAAATCAAAGGAGCAATCATCTCTACTAGCTGCCACCAATTTCAAAGATTGGTGAACCTATCACCTTGTGTGTGTATATATATATATATATATATATATATCAGATTGGTGCCCGCACTATATCTCAAGCCAGGTCAAGCAATGTTCTTAAAAACATAAAAAAGATATGAGACATGGATCATTCATTTTATTGGGTTTAATAAGATAATTAATTTAATAACACGATAAAAAAAATATTGATAATAAATAAAATGATTTTTAACAATAATTAATTATAAAAATTAAATTAGTTATATCATACTTGAAAAAAAATAAAAAATTAACGACTTCTATCTATACAATGATGAGTGCAATACATTCATCAATTATCTTTTTTTTTATTAACATTAATATTTATTTAGTTACAAAAGCACCCCATCTTCAACTTGAATATATATATAAAAATAAGATAAAAATGAAAAAAAAACCCTCAACATTAGCTAAAAGATTTCTTATTCTAAAGATAACTAAGTCTTTTCACTATACATTAAAAAATAATAATAATTTAAACACTCCCTTGAGGGAGACGGTTCATTAATTTTTGCTTTTAATTACAAGTTAGTAATTTTACTATATAGAAAATATAAAAATACTAGATTATCCTTCGTAGCTAAGTCAAATATTTTTTATAAGAAAAATAAAATTATTATTTTACTGTTATAATCAACTTTGCAAATGAGCATAAAGCTATGTTGAAACCACTTTCCGTTAGTTTTTTTCAATATTTCAAAAGCAAAGATGATATCAGTGACAAAGCCACATAGAAACAAATTTTTGTTTTGTTTTTAAAAATAATTTGTCATGATAAATTTAGACTATCAATCCTAATGAATATCTATGCATTATATACAACATGCTATACAATAATGAAATATAAAATGAATTTTGATAAATTAATATTTATTTTATTATAAATTTTATTTATAAAACTTATAATTATTATATAACTCAACTGAGTGTATTCATGATGGTATCTAAATATCTAGGAGTAAGTATATACTCTCAGGACAAGAAGTAAAGAGATACATGTCTCCATGATGTTACCTAAATAAACAAAATCTTAACCAGAGAAGAAAGATATAAAATAACCATGAACCCGAAATATCTGCATCCAATCAGAGACAAGGAAAACGAAAAATCATGCATCCGATTTACATATAGCCTCGAAGAACACAGCTTCACATCCATCACGTGTTAACAGATTACACCTTCCATCCTATGTGCCACTCAGCAAATGAAAACCCCATGATAAATGGAAGCAAACAGAGAAAATTTACTGAACCTACTCTGCGTTGGATCCTTGTTTTCTCCTTGACCTACTACACAACCTGGAAGGTGGGGAGGAAGAAAACTCGAAAGGTAGAGGCGGTAGATCCATCTCCCCCTTCAAAATATTGACAATCTCTCCGATAGCTGGCCTTAATTCAGGCATCCTCTGCAAGCATGACAGCGCCAAGTTTATACACAAGCTTGCCTGCTCCTTGTTGTATTCATCTTTCACTCTTTCATCTACAAGTTCTAAGATGTTCCCAGTTTGAGCTAACTGCCTGCACCAACTTATTAAATTTGCTTTCTCAAGCTTCATCGGGGAAGCAAGAACATGTAATGGCCTTCTACCGGAGACAATCACAAGAATTAAAACCCCTAAGCTGTATATATCAGCCTTCTCCATCAAGTACCCGCAGCCACCACATTCTGGTGCAACATAACATAGCGTGCCTCTCATGCTTGTTGTACTGCTCAACTCGCGACTAAAAAGATCCCCACTCCACATATCGCTTCCAGTAGATCGCGAATTCTTTTTCCTCCACCCCCTTCTGAAACTGAACTCCCCATTTTGATCAGTATCGTTTTGGTTCTGTTCTCCCATTTTCTCTCGTCTATGAAATCTAAACCTGCGACCAAGATCAAAATGTGGAATTCTAAACCCTCCTTTCCACTTTGTTTCAAGATTCTTCAGCTTACTGCCCTTCTGGTTTATCCCATCCAAGTGCTGCTCATCATTCCACCACTCTTGCATCTTCCTATTTTTCTTCCGACGATTTTTCCTGCCTTCATGTTCCTTCTTCTCAAATCCACTAACATGATTTTCAAACTTGAATTCTTTTAATGGAGGAGGTTCGTTTGCATCGTCTAATTTATCTAATGGGACCATACGACGCAATTCTTTTCTTCCAGGAGCACTTCTCTTCTCGTCATCCCAATCTAGATTTGCTGAGGGGCAATCTTGGCTCCCTATCCACTCCATGACATAATCTTTACTACACAATTCACCACTCCCATCCTGTCTCCACCACCAATCCTTTCCCCATTGTTTTGTACTAGCTATTTCATCAACAACCGAGGAGCTATTGCAATTCAGCTCCTTACTATGATCGTTACTACAAAAATCATCATCATAAGGCACAAATTTACAATTCCAATCACCCCATCCAATATCAACACTAGAAACCTCCTTCCCCTTCCCATTCCTTACCTTAACAACGCTCTCACTCACAATATTGGCATTATCATTCAAAGAATTCAAGTTCAAAGCTTTAACATTATAGCATGTTCTGTTATTTTTTGACGAAGAAGAAGCTTGTAAAGCAAGAGCAAAATCTACCTCGTGACAACTCTCCACAGGGGTACCATTTGCTGGTGTCTCTGAAGTCACATTCCCAGAAAGCTCTTGACTCTTCCAAAGCTCTTGACTCTTTCCCAAATCTTGACTAAACAAATCCACTCCAAAATCCCCCTCCCCTTTAATCCTTGATAACCCAAAATCTGAAATCTTTGCTCTCAAATCAAAATCAAGCAAAACATTGCTTGGTTTAATATCCCCATGAATCACTGGTGGGTCACATCCACGGTGCAGAAACTCAAGTGCTTTTGCAACATCAAGAATGATACTAATCCTTCTCTCCCAGCAAATACTCAAATGACCATCCCCAAATAGCAATTCTTGCAAGCTTTTATTTGGCACATACTCGTAAACAAGTAAGCGTTTATTCTTTTCAACACAGTACCCCAAAAGAATAACCAAGAAAGGTGATCTTAAACCACCAAGAATCTGCAACTCATTCTGAAACTCTCTCTCTGATTGCAAGGAAAGAGTATCAAGCCTCTTAATAGCATATAACTTGCCATCTCTTGCAATGCCTCTAAAGACAGTAGCAGTACCTCCTTTGCCAATAATATTTGCATCATCAAAATCATCAGTGGCAATCTTTAGCTCTTTGTATGAAAACCTTTGGAGCCTTAAAGGAGCACTAGAGTCAAAAGGGATGGTTCTTGAACGATTCAAAAGTGTGCACCAAAGACGGTAAAGAAAGTAAACAATTACAAAGATTAGCAACACAGAGGCTGAGATTGTGAGTGTCAAAAACAAGATTCTGGTTTTGGTTAAGAAACCGGGTCTAGGATGGTCAGAACTTGGAGATATGGGTCTTGAAGGCATGGTCTGGTGGTTTGAAATTCTGGGTTTCTAGTGTTAATCAGCTAGCCAGTTTGGTCTCAAGATTTGGTGAAGAAAGAAAACGTGTCGATGGGATACTCGTTTCCTTTTCTTCTTGGGGTGGGGGGGTGTTTAGTTTTTATTTGCACTTCTTGTTGCAATCTGTATCCAATGTTATAAGTTGCTTCACAGTAGGATAATCAAAGTGAAATGATAATGTTGTTTACAATAATAGTCAATGACATTGATAATAGATTCTTAATTTTTAATTCTAGTTATACTGTTATTCACTGATCATTTTATTTTTTTAAAAATAAGTGATTAGGAGACGAACCATCAATTAGAAAAAGATGGTGGCGCAGGGAGGGTCCCAAGATGCTTTTGACTAAAGAGGAAGTTTGAGAAGACAAAGTCGGATTGAAACATTTTATATCAATTTAAAAAACGAAACAAAATAAAATAAATTTCATCTCATTTTAAATCTTGGTCTGTTTTAGATTTTTTAACTAAATTCTGCTTGAAATATTCCGGTTTTATTCCACATGTTCCTTTCTGCTCTTGAAAAACCATGGAATCAAATTGAACCTTGCTCAATTTCATTAATTAAACCATCCAATTATAAAAAGTTTTTTTTTATGACTATTTTCAATAGCAATGATATTAATAATAATATTAAAAATTATTATTACTATTTTCATTAACAATGATATTAATTTTTTAAAATTAAATTTATCACTAATATATATGGTTTATATGCATGTTGTTTTTTTTTTCATGTTTATATTTTGTAGGAATTTGAGCAAAATAAGGGATGCTTTATATTTTATTAGCCACTTGATAACATTGACCTAACTTTATATTTAAAATATTTTTGTTAAAACATTTTACTTTCATAATATTTTGATATTTTGTTTAAGTTGAATTATTTTAAGTTAAAGATCTATTTAATCTTGACCATTTAAAAATATTTTAAATTTTAAAATTATATTTATTTGACATTATATTAATTTGATTGGTTTAATATCCCCATGAATCACTGGTGGGTCACATCCACGGTGCAGAAACTCAAGTGCTTTTGCAACATCAAGAATGATACTAATCCTTCTCTCCCAGCAAATACTCAAATGACCATCCCCAAATAACAATTCTTGCAAGCTTTTATTTGGCACATACTCGTAAACAAGTAAGCCCAAAAGAATAACCAAGAAAGGTGATCTTAAACCACCAAGAATCTGCAACTCATTCTGAAACTCTCTCTCTGATTGCAAGGAAAGAGTATCAAGCCTCTTAATAGCATATGACTTGCCATCTCTTGCAATGTCTCTAAAGACAGTAGCAGTACCTCCTTTGCCAATAATATTTGCATCATCAAAATCATCAGTGGCAATCTTTAGCTCTTTGTATGAAAACCTTTGGAGCCTTAAAGGAGCACTAGCGTCAAAAGGGATGGTTCTTGAACGATTCAAAAGTGTGCACCAAAGATGGTAAAGAAAGTAAACAATTGCAAAGATTAGCACCACAGAGGCTGAGATTGTAAGTGTCAAAAACAAGATTCTGGTTTTGGTTAAGAAACCGGGTCTAGGATGGTCAGAACTTGGAGATATCGGTCTTGAAGGCATGGTCTGGTGATTTGAAATTCTGGGTTTCTATTGTTAATTAGCTAGCAAGTTTGGTCTCAAGATTTGGTGAAGAAATTAAGAAAACGTGACGATGGGATACTTGTTTCCTTTTCTTCTTGGGGTGGGGTGTTTAGTTTTTATTTGCACTTCTTGTTGGAATCTGTATCCAATGTTATAAGTTGCTTTACAGTAGGATAATCAAAGTGAAATGATAATGTTGTTTACAATAATAGTCAATGACTTGATAATAGATTCTTGATTTTTAATTCTAGTGATACTGCTATTCGCTGATCATTTTCTTTTTAAAAAAATAAGTGATTAGGAGACGAACCATCAATTAGAAAAAGATGGTGGCGCAGGGAGGGTCCCAAGATGCTTTTGACTAAAGAGGAAGTTTGAGAAGACAAAGTCCGAAGCAGCACGGATAAGATAAAGAAAATGGAGGGAACGTGGATTACAGTGACAGTAGAGAGTAATTCTTGTCTTAAGCACTGTATGGAGGCGCGTGGTGTTTATGGTCTTGGACTTTGGATCTTGGTGGTTGAGATGCCAAAAGTGGAAGAGATAGTGGAGTACAGATGCTTTGCTTGCTACTAATGGGGTTTTGGGTTGATTCTCCGAGATAGGATATCGATGCTTAGCCAAACTGAACCGCCACTTTCAAACTTGAAATTAATGCAAGAATCTGGATAGTTCATGGGAGATAAAGTGTACTTCTGTCCAATCTAGTTTTTGGCAAATCACTGATTCCATCACGAACTGAATTTATTCCGTATATTTGTCTAGTTCAGTGTCAGAAAGAAGCAAGGGGCCATGTTGCTAAATTGTAATCCAGGGCAACTAGCTCGTAATTCAGAAGAATTATAGGCTTGATCTACTTGTGATAATTTATTTTTCTTAATCTATAATAATAAAGATCTTATGTGTTTTTCAGATTAGATCCTTTAAATGTTTTATTGGTGGATCTAGATTTCTATCTAAATCTCTGTGTTTATGAATTTTTGGTTTTCCTTCCCTCCCACTAAAAGTCTGGCCTCTCCTTTATTTATTTATTTGAAGTTTGCTTCCTTTGTTGTTGAGCTGTCCTCTCTTCTAAATAAAGTCATGGTGTTTGTAGCTTATTGATTCAAAGATTTTGATATCGACTAGTAGATAAGGATCGTTCATCAACAGAGTTTAGTAATGCGATCTGTTCTTTGTTGATTCATGGCAAACCTATCTATCAGTATATGATACTATAAGTGTTAATGTAGTTTGTAAATAAATATTGAAGAAAATGATGTTTATTCCATGTTATTTTTTTTTTCAAGTGTTTATAAGTATGGATTTTTATTGTATAATAAATTAAATAAAAGATGTGGTCAATAGGCTTTTCTAGTAAGCTTTCCAATTCTATTATATAGATATTTGTAATATTAAAAGATTAATTAGTTTTAAAATTAATTTATTTAATTTTTATAATTAATTTTGATATTTATGACTGTTGAGATAAAATTGAATAACAATTATTTAGTTTAATCTAAAATATAATTAATTCATTAACAGTTATATAATTTCATTAACAGTTATAATATTAAAAGATATAATATTTCATTATAATGTTTTTAAGTCTAATAAAACTTGTTACTACTCAGAAAAAATATATATAAAAAAAATAGTTTTTTTCTTTTATCTTTTTATTTTTATTTTTTTAAAGGTTTAGAGGGTTTAGTTGTATCCTGAAAATGTTATCTTTTTGTAAAATAAATAAACACCTTAAAAATAATGTTTTCACACCTCTAAATCAACTATTTATGTGTTTTCATCTTAAATAATTTCTCAATCAATAAGTTCCTACAAAATTTCCTCGAAAGATAGCTAGGTTGTAAACAATAAGATGAATAATTTGCTTGGTATTATGATGCAAAAAAAATTTTAACTTATAAATATATGAAAACATTCTATTTGTTTTAACATAAACATATCAAAATTATTACAAACATACTAAAAAAAATAGCAACTTAATATTTTTTTAAATCAACTGCACCCAATCACAAAAACAAAGAGAGATTTCATTCCCACCAATTATCTACTTCGATATGATTATAAGGTGAACATTGTGATGCATTGGAGTATAATATTTTGATATAAATGAATCAATATTTTCCATTTAAAGAAAAATATCATTGTGAAGAACAACAATTCAAGATGTAAGATCCAAGTTCGACCGATTAATTTCACTATTCACATGTGACTTAACACGATTTGCTTTTTCTTGTTTCTTTTTTTCCCCTCCAAAGAGAGAACGTGTGATTATGGCTCCACTCTTTCTTTCTTTTCTATATGATCAAAGTCTAAATTTGTTTGAGATGATGCCAACAAGATCATAGTCAGAATTCATGCACATTGCCTTCCATAAATCAACGTGCTTTTGGTCATGAAATGTCCCTCCACCTTTTTTTCCTCTAGCAAATTGCTTCCATTAACTTTAATTATTTATCTGTTTGTTTTTACGTTTTAAAAATGTTTTTGAAAAAAATTAATTTTTTTTATTTTTTTCTTCAAATTAATATTTTTTTAGTAGTTTTAGATCATTTTAATGCACTGATATTAAAAATAATTTTAATATATATATATATATATATATAAACATTTTAAAAAACAATGCTAAGCTGTTTATAATCTCTTTATAAAATGCTGACCTGATGCGCCAAACAGAAATTGTGAAAAGGCAACAACGCTAAGCTGTTTGAATGATCTCTCTGTTTCTTCAACTAACAGCGAAG
>CAXHTJ010000448.1:0-15576 GCA_964019445.1 Populus tremula | reverse complement strand
GACACGTCTCTTTTTTTCAGAAAAGGACCGATGTCAAAAGTATAAATACTAAATATGGATTATGTCCGTAATTTTTTTTGTAACTCAGACGTACTTCTCCTTTTTAGGGTTAAACGTCAATATTTTAGACAAGTTTCCTATTTTTAGGAACTGATGTCTTTTTAAACGCATCTCTTACGAACGTGGTTTGTCGACATATCTCTTTTTTAGAAAAGGACCGATGTCAAAAGTTAAATACTAAATATGGATTATGTCCGTAATTTTTTTGTAACTCAGACGTACTTCTCCTTTTTAGGGTTAACGTCAATATTTAGACAAGTTTCCTATTTTTAGGAACTGATGTCTTTTTTAACACATCTCTTACGAACGTGGTTTGTCGACATGTTTCTTTTTTAGAAAAGGACCGATGTCAAAAGTTTAAATACCAAATATGGATTATGTCCATAGTTTTTTTTTTTTTGGTAACTTAGACGTAAATCTCCTTTTTAGGGTCAAACGTCAATATTTTAGACAAGTCTCCTATTTTTAGGGACTGATGTCATTTTTTAACGTGTCTCCTATTTTTAGGGACTGACGTTAACTATTTACAAAAAAAAAAACAAATTTGCAAATAAGTTCAAAATATAATAGCATTTAAATCAAATAAAAAACACACAAGTAAGGGTAACCTTTCTTTTGAAAGGATGTTTTAAGGGTGGTGTCTACCTTCCCTTAATCATAACTAACCCAGTACTCGAATCTTTGGAACCAGTGTCTAATTTGGGATTTCTAGTTCCCTAAAATTACTAGATGGCGACTCCAATATAATTTTCATTTCCCCAAATTAAACAAATTTTTTTTTTTTGTTAAATAAACAAAAATGAGCGGAGCCGTCGCCCGACGTCGTGTATCGACACCCAGAGTACATCAAACTCGTTTAAGATCAAGAATGGAGAATGAAGAGAGGGCCATCCTAGAATCCCGCTACCAAAGTGAATTGGAAGCCGTAAGGAATGAAGTGTCCCGAATGACCAATCTACTTGAGCAACTTTTAAGAGCCAAGAACGGGGAGGGAACGTCTACCCAACCACCTATAGGAGCACCGTCAGTTCATGTCCCGGGGGTATCTCAGAACTTGGGGGCAGATTCAGTGACGGGGCAGCACTTTGCGCCTACCATTCCCATTCAGCCCCCTCAAGCTCACATCACTGTGGAAGGGCCTTCCGATAATAGGTCCACCAGATTTATGAACGATGACAAGATATCAGCCTTGGAAGAAAGGTTAAGAGCAGTCGAGGGAAATGACTGGTTTGACCCCATGCGAGCGTCTGAAATATGCTTGGTACCAAACATCACGGTACCAAAAAAATTTAGGATACCGGAGTTTATAAAGTACACTGGGTTGGAATGCCCAAACACTCACCTTCGATCTTATTGCAATAAGATGGCTGAGGTGATTCATGACGATAAGTTACTGATCTACTTTTTCCAAGATAGTCTATCGGGGTCGGCGCTAAGTTGGTACATGAGGTTGGATAATGCCAAGATCAAGAAATGGAAGGATTTAGTTGAGGCTTTCCTTAAGCAATACAAGTTCAATTTGGAAATTGCTCCAGATCGAACGAGCCTTATGTCAATGGAAAAAAGAAGCCAAGAATCAGTAAGGGCTTATGCGCAAAGGTGGAGGGACGAGGCCATGCATGTGCAACCCCCTTTGATAGAAACGGAGATGGTGACTTTGTTCGCCAATACATTCAAGGCACCCTACTATGAGCATTTAATGGGAAGCTCATCTCAACATGTTGTACGCATAGCGGAAAGAATAGAGCAAGGGATTAAAGCTGGACGCATAATTGAGCCATTGGAGACAAAGGGTTTTTTCGGAAGAAAAATGAAAGGTCCCGTTAACAACTTCGAAGGTGGGTCCAATGACAAGATAACAGATTCATATAAACCACAAATACCTACCTCTCATGTGGCCCATGTAAACTTTAACAAACCTTTTTCCCCTAATCGAGCAAATGGCCAGTCAAACACCCAAAACACCCACCAAAGACCAAACACAAGATACATTTCAGAACAACTACCGCCATTACCCATGCCTCTGAAGGATATATATGCCAAATTACTAAGCATTGGACAAATAGCTCCTATCCCTACATTACCACTACAGCCACCATTCCCCATCTGGTATAAGCCCGAGTTGACTTGCGAGTACCATGCTGGTATTCCCGGGCATTGTCTTGAAACGTGTTATGGTTTCAAGAACAAGTTGTTGAAGCTCATCAAGATAGGATGGGTGTCATTTGAAGACACCCAATATCAGTTTAAATCCATTGCCTCATGACAAAAGTGATAGGGGATAAAGGTTGGAAAACCTTGGTCAAGAGTCGTCAATAATGAAGAAGGCGAGATCGAAGGAGAAGACAAGGAAACGCAAGTGAAGAAGGAAGATGAAGCATTGCCTCGGTTAACTTTCCACACACTAGAAGAAGTTTCAGAACAGGTTGACCCAAGAACTTTTTGTAGTTTTCAAAATGTAAAACAACTTTATTTGCCTTAGCATGCTTTTGTCTTTGCTTTTTTTTTTTTTTTTCTAGTGAGCATTCAGGGCTCATATTGTCAGCCAGATTTTTGTGTTTGTCTTTGAGCCTACCTTTTCTTTAAATAAATGATGAGATTATGCAGTGGTTACAAATAAAGTATCAATAAAATGGTTTAATATGAAATTTAATAAAAGCTAACCCTAAAATACAACCCTATCTCTGATAGCATGGATAAATGTTTAAGTGGTCACTTTGTAATTGTCTTTTAAAGAATAGAGTTTATCAACCATAACAATGGCATTTTGAAATAAAAAAAATCATTATCTATTCACTCACTAAAAAAGTTTATCACCGGCTGAATGAATTGCTTCTCTATATAAAAACCCAGACTAATATCGCACCCCTATACTAGGGGGCAAGACGGGATGTTTTATGAAAAGTTTTACGATTTGAAAACCAAGCTAAAGCATTTGACAAAAGCATGACAAAGAGGCAAATACAAGTCATACATTTTGAGAAAAGGACTACTTGAAGAAAGTCAAAGACCTTTTCTCCAAGAATATGATAGGCAACACGAGAGATGAATCCAGCATACGACTTCAAAAGCAAGTTCATGTTAAGAGGGAGTCCCATGAACTAGAAGAAGAGGATGGGGCCTATGTTTCAAAACCAGGTACGAATGCATGCATTGCATCTAATCATAAATCATTGCATATATGTTTTTTTTGGATCGTTACAGGAGGAGATCTTAGCGCATTCCAACAAGATTATGGACGAAGAAAAGAATCATTGAGTTGATTCTAGAACAACAAGAAGAGAAGATAATGGTTTTCAAACCCTGCCAGCAGGAAGAACGACATCGATAGCATTCGGTAAAAAGGAATCGCCAGATGTGATTCCAAGTTGTTGAGATCGCCAGAAGGGATCTCGTATTTCGATGGAGGTCGCCAGAAAGGACCTCATATTTCAGTTTTGAATAAAAGGAATCACCAGATGGGATTCCAAGTTGTTTGAGATCGCCAGAAGGGGTCTCGTTTTCGATATTCATCAATGAGGTCGCCAGAAGGACCTCAAATTTCAGCTTTGGTATAAAAGGAATCGCCAGATGGGATTCCAAGTTGTTTGGCTAAAGGAGATCGCCAGAAGGGATCTCATATTTCGATGAAGGTCGCCAGAAGGGACCTAATATTTCAGCTTTGAATAAAAGGAATCGCCAGATGGGATTCCAAGTTATTTGAGATCGCCAGAAGGGATCTCGTACCTCGACATTCATCAAGGAAGGTCGCCAGAAGGGACCTATATTGAAACCATTTCTTAGAAAAGCATGGAGTTTACTAAGAATTATTCCCCTGGGTAGTCACCCATACAATGAGACCATCATTTTTCTGGGTAGGTCACCCATACAATGAGACCATCATTTTTCTGTGTAGCACCCATACAATGAGATCATCATTTTCCTGGGTAGTCACCCATACAATGAGACCATCATTTTTCTTGGGTAGGTCACCCATACAATGAGACCATCATTTTTTCTTGGGTAGGTCACCCATACAATGAGACCATCATTTTTCTTGGGTAGGTCACCCATACAATGAGACCATTATTTTTCTGGGTAGGTCACCCATACAATGAGACCATTTCATTTTTCCTGGGTAGGTCACCCATACAATGAGACCATCATTTTTCCTGGGTAGGTCACCCATACAATGAGACCATCATTTTTCTGGGTAGGTCACCCATACAATGAGACCATCATTTTTCCTGGGTAGGTCACCCATACAATGAGACCATTCTCCATCTTTTTGTTTACCTGGGTAGGTCACCCATAAGAATGAGACCATTCCTTTTTTTTCCTTGGGTAGGTCACCCATACAATGAGACCATCATTTTTCTGGGTAGGTCACCCATACAATGAGACCATTATTTTTCTGGGTAGGTCACCCATACAATGAGACCATTCCTTTTTTTCTGGGTAGGTCACCCATCACAATGAGACCATATTTTTTCGGGGCAGGTCACCCATCAAATGAGACCACACAACATTTTTTTGTATTGGGTAAAGGAATCACCAGATGGGATTCCAGGTTAAAGGAGATCACCAGATGGGATCTCGGATGGATTTCCATATTGATCAAACTAAAGTAAGAATTCAGAGGATTGCTGGATAAGGATCTCGAGATGGCTAAGTTTTGATCATAGTTTTTGGGCTAAGGAGGATTGTTGTAAAGGACAAAGTTTCAGATAAATCAAGCTTCGACCATATCAGTTTCGGGAGTTCCGTTTTGGGTTTATCTTTATAACACTTACTGCGCAAAACCCATGCTCCGTAAGTATTATAAAGAGGGGGCATCTGTTGTAACCCATTTTTGGGTCCCCATGAAAAATAAAATAAATAGCCAAAAGAGTTTTAAAAAAATAACAGAAGGCAGAAGCGCTCAGGAAACAGTCAGAAAATTGGTCAAGAAATTCAAAAATACAAGGATTAAATTTTTGACAGTATATTCTTGAAGGATGAAAGCCCTATTGAGAAGGAAAATTTGAATTTTGAGGAGAAAAGCCCAAATTTGGATGTTTATGGACTTAATTGGATTTTTATGGACTTAATTGGATTTTTATTTGAATTTATAGAAGATTTGATTGCAAGAAAAATTGATTTTTAAGTCAATTTGGGCTTTAATTTGAAGAAATTTAAGTTCTGGGGCCAAAATATATTTTTTAGGAATTTATTGGGTCAAATCAGGGGCTAATTGCATAAATATTGAAGTTTAAGGGCCAATTAGGGATTTAATTAAGAAAATCCGAAACCAGGGACCAAATTGGAAGAGGCGCGTAAATGGAGGGGCTGCAATTTTCGGTTCAGGGGCTAATTGAAGAAATTGAAAGTTTATTAATCAATTAGGGCTAAATTGCATAAATCAGAGGCCAAGGACCAAAGTGAAAAAGGCGGCCAACAAGAGGGGCGGGGACCGAGTAAGGACTGATTTGAAGTTTACCCATTTAAATGAAACGGCGCGTTTTATCCAAAACGACGCCGTTTCATATATATATAAAAAAAAAAAAAAAAAAAAGGAAAGGCCAGAACGGTGTCGTTTTGAACGACACTGTTCGTCTTCTTCCTTTCCCCCGCAGAACAGAAACAGAGAAAACCATTTTTCGTTTTTCAAAATCTTCCCGCGCCTCTCTCTCCTCGCCCCCACCACCTTTAGATATTGGCCGACCAGCCGTTACACCCGATGGTCCCCCACGGTTCTGCCCCTATAAATAGAGAAGAAAACCGAAAGAGAGAGGGAGACCCCAAGAGGAATAGAGAGAGAGAGACCCGAAGGGAGGAGAGAGAGAGAAAACCGCCTGACCCGCCCTCCGTAAGCCAAGCTGCCACCGCCTCCGCAGCACCACCACCAGCAAGCCGTCGTCTCCGCCGTGCCAGGTAAAGCTTCCCCCCCCCCTTGCACATTTTTTTTCTTTTTATTTCGTCCCCTGCATGCAGAGGCGTTCTGCATGCAGGGGACGGGGGGGGAAAATAATTCCCCCCCTGTGTTGTTTTTAATTCTTCTGGGCCAGATGGTGTCTGGCCCAGAACTATGTGGGCCGGGCCAGAGTGGTCTGACCCGATCCGGTGGTCCGGCCCAGGTCCGGCCCAGATAGAGTTTAATTAGTTTGTTGGGCCGAGATCGGCCCAACGACTGTTAGGGCTGGGTCCGGCCCAGTTTGGTTTGGGCCGGCCCAGCCCCCTTTTTAATATATAAATATATTATAATTATATTATATGATTATTATTATTATTATTATATATGTGTATATATGTTATATATATAAAAAATATTTATATAAAAAAAAAATCTAAAAAATCTAAAAAAATATTGTTGATTTTTCCGCATATTTTTATCAAAGTGGTTTAATAGTGGTTTGTATTTTTATACCGTAAAGATACAAAACCAGTGTTATAAATACCCGGTTTTCGTCAAAACATCAAAGATTTTCAGAATAAAAAAATGTTTTTGCTTTAAAAAAAAATTTCTAAAAATTTCCTAAAAATGTTGTTGATTTTTCTGCATATTTTTATCAAAATGGATTAATATTGGGTTGTATTTTTATACCGTAAGGATACAAGCTCAGTATTAAAATACCCGATTTTCGTCAAAGCATAAAAAATATAATATTTTCAAAAAATTGTTTTTGTTTTAAAATACGGCCTAGTCTCTTCAAATATATATATATAAATATTATAACATCATATTTTCACATAACAAAGAAAATTTTCAAAACAATATATGTATTAACATGCATTTTGACTTTAATAACCAGTTTATTCAAGCCATGAGAACTAGGCCAATATTTCAAAAATTCTAAAAAATCTTTTTGTTTTATTTTAGTATTTGGGATTACAAATTTATACGTAAAACGTATTCCTAAGTATTATTAATAAAATTTTGGTATGGACGTTAGAACGGTTAGGATTTTTACCCGATAAGATAAAAAACCTTCTTACTGAGGAGGATTTTTCTTGAACCATAGACAGATCAACGACTAGGAAAACACAACAACACTTTAGTTTTTTATCAGACAATAAAACAATGCAGCTTACCTTAGGTAGGGCGTATTTGGGGTGCTAATACCTTCCCTTTACGCAACCAGTCTCCGTACCCGATCTCTGAGACCAGTTAGGTTCCTAGTGACCAAAATACTAGGTGGCGACTCCAAAGAACCAAATAAAAAAAAATTCGCCAGTTGAACCCGCAATTGATGAATTTAAAATTTTTTTTTGGGGTGCGACAATGTTATTGCCGGGTCCGACCCAGTTAAAAAAAATTCAGTTTTATTTTTATTTTAATTGTGTTCTATTTAAAAAATTAAAAGGAGATTGCTTGACGACGTAACAAAAGATTCAGTTTTTGTTGTTGCGCGCTTAAAAAACCATGAAAAATATAGTCCTTGTTGGATAAATTTCGCATGTGATGACATTGCACATATTGTAATGGAATAATAAAAAATATTTGATATCAATATTATTTATTTCATGATGTAATAACAGTAGTTAAATTTACAATATTTAAATTAAAAATCATTAATATAAATATATATATTTTTTAATTATTTTATAACCTCAATTTGAAAAGCATTTTTATTAACCAAACACATTAAACTACTTTTTCTTCAACGTCAATTTCAACCACAGTTTTAACCAAACACCTATTTTTTCAAACCAACCTCAACTAAAAGTACTTTTTATAAAACAACTTTTTTTAAACCACAACCACAAAAGCTACCGCAATACCAAACACACCCATAGTCTAGTTGATTAAAATTAAATTTAGCCTTATATCATTTTTTTTTTAAAGTATTATTATTATTATTATTACTAATTCATCCCAAGGCTTTTAAGAAAACTTCATTAAAGCCTCGTTTGTTTGCTGGAAAGTAGTTTTTTTTTGGAAAGTGAATTCAAAGAAAGTGAATTATTTTCTGATATTTGGTAGTGTAATGAAAAATAAATTGAAAAACACTTTCCAATGTTTGATTATGTCATGGAAAATAACTTATTAATGTTTTATTTTTCTCAAGTTTATTAAAATAATGAGAAACAAATCTTACAAATTAAAAAGTTGAATGAGAATGAAACTAAAAAAAATAATATAATTTTATAAATTATCTCAAATAAAATAAATAATAATCAAAATAATAAAAATCAAATTTAAAAAATAAAAAAAAAAGATGAAGAAATTAAAATAATAATAATTAACATTTCATAAATTATTTCAAATAAAATAAGTAACAATAAAAATAATAAGGATTAAATTTGATAGATAAAAAATTTCAATAAAAAAATGATAAGGGAAAAGTGAATAACAATTATAAAAATAAAGATTAAAGTTAATATAAAAATTAAATTTTAATAGATGAATTTAAAAAATAAATATTCAAAATAAAATATATATAGCTATCAAAAGTTTGAGAATTAAATTTGATATAATCAGCAAATAATATAACATTTTAAAATTTTTCATAACTTTCAAAAAGTATTTTCTGCCCAAATTTTCTTTAAAAACACTTTCTTAAAAACCAAGCTAAATTTTTCTTTAATTAAAAAGTATTTTTGGTTAACCAACTTTACTAATAATAAATAAACACAAAAAAATTTAAAAATTAAATTTTTGAAAATTAATTTTAAAAAAATAAATATAGCCTAATCCTGGAAGTAGAAAGAGAGCTTGGCTTTAATGAGGATTCTCCCCAAAAATTCAGCTTGTCCTTTCCCATCCCAACCCTAACCACCCAACATAGCTCAAACCCTAACCGCCACCACCAGGTCTACTAGCACATAAATTTACGACACAACCCTAACAAACCACCCAAAAAGAACTCCAACCCAAGGAGATTACTGTACTTTAAACACAAATACAAAATCAGAGGGGGTTTCGTCAGAGTCTCAGAGACCATGTTTTTGCAAGAACCAGTGTTATATGTAGCAAGTGCAGATTTAAGGTGTTTGGTATTGTTTGCTGAGCTCCGGAAACCTGATTCGAATCGTGAAGCATCAAAGAAAGCCCTTGAACATAAGAAAGAAATCACTAAGCATTTGGGTCGTCCCTTTATCCAAACAAACCCTTATGAGGTGTGTGTCAAAGTTTCTATTTTTGTAGAAAAGATTGGATTTTTTTTTGCATTTTTTGATTTGGGCTTTTTTTTTTTGGGTTTTAGAGGATTATGTGAATCTTGGTTCTAGGGGTAATTAATGGAATTTAGGTTTGTTTTGGTTTATTGTTTTCTGGAGGATTCTGTGAATTTTGGTTATATGGTCAGATAATGAAACGAAGAATTTTGTGAATTTGGATTATAGGGTTAGTTAATGGCATATAGGCTTTGTTTTTATTATGTGCTATTGGTTTTATTATATGCTTGAATTGTCATTTATCTGCAAAAGTTTGAGTTTTGTTTGTGATAGTGGGGTTGAGGTTGATATTGCAATAAGGGATGTGGGTGGTTTATTGTAGGGAATAGGGATTGGGGGGGGTCTGGGTGTTTTGATGATGTAGATAGGTGCTTTAATCGTTGTTTGGGATATGAGGAGTGATTGCTTGTGCCAAATGGGATGGGATTAAGTTTCCAGTTTTGCTGTGATGAATGAAGTTGCTTTTTGGTAGTTGAAACTAAGTTCATTTCAGATTGAGTTATTTGTTGAACTTTTGAACTGATGGGTTGGAGCTTAGGCCTCTGGGTTGATGAAAAGTTCAAATTCTTGCGTGACAATGGAGATGGGGGCCATGAGATTAAGATTGCGATGAGGGATCTTGGTGGTTTAGTGAAGATAGGTAATTTAATCAGTTTTTGGAACGGTGGGGAGTGACTCCTTGTGCTGAATAGGGTGTGTTTAAGTTTCCAGTTCTGCTGGGATGCATGAAGTTGTTTTGTGTTGGTAGAAACTAAGTTCAATTCTGATTGAGTTGTATATTGAGCTTTTGTACTGGAGTGCTGGAGTTTAGGCCTCTGGGTCGATGTTATAGCATGCTTGAATTGTCATTTATTCGCTAGAATTTTGAATTTTGTGTGAGAATAGGATGAGGACCATAAGGGTAAGACTTCAATAAGGGATGTGTGTGGTTTGGTGGGTTATTGTAGGGAACAGTGATTGGAGAATTAGGGTGTTTTGGTGAAGATAGGTGCTTCCATCAGTTTTGGGGATGTTGGGGAGTGATTGCTCATGCTGAATGGGATATGATTAAATTTCAAGTTTTGTTGGATGGATGGAGTTATTTTTGGTTGGTGGAAACTGGAGACCAAGTTCGTTTCTGATATATTGGAACTTTTGTACTATTGTGTTGACCTTGGGTTGGTGCTATAGTACTGTTGTCATTGTTTATACAACCATAAACCGTTATAATATTTCCTGGTGTCTTCAAACGTGCCATTTGTTTTCTAGGCCGTCTATACTTTGTTGGCTGCTACCAAGCAACAAATACTCAAAGTTTCTAACGTCAACTGAATACATGAAAATATCCATCAAATGGAGTATATTTGAGTCTCTTCTATATCATAAACTAATGGCACATGATTATTAGGTAAATTTATATGAGTCCACCTTTTTTGAAAATGATACTATGTGTTCAGTAATAGCCTCGTGCGTGACTGACTTGACAGGTTCATAGTAGGAAGAAATTAAATTTGAAGACTTGGCCTTGAACCAATATGATTGCTATAACTGGGAAACATAGATATTAGTTCTTTCTATGCCTAATGAAATTTGGATGGAAAACCAAATTTTCAATTATGAAGCTTTCTGATGGCAATTGCTTTGTGGAAGATTTAAACTGCTTCGTAACAATCAAGCCTATCCTCTAAAACACTATCCAATATGGCCATGTTCTCATTGAAAATATAATTGATTGGAATAGAGGCTTTAAAATTTATTGTCGGTTTAATGGTTAATCAATATGCTGCAATTGTTTATTTTTATTTTTCAATTGGACGATTGGAATCTATCAAGCAAGCTTTGTATGAACTGGCGATTCTTCCTCTGCGGAAACCTGAGCTCTTCTCATATGAGAAACTTCTTGGTCCACAAAAGGGGGTATTGTTATATGGACCTCCAGGCACTGGAAGACCATGCTTGCAAAAGCTATTATCAGAGAGTTTGGAGCTGTTTTTATAAATATGAGGATCTCTAATCTGATGAGCAAGTGGTTAGGTGATGCACAAAAGCTCGGTGAGTATAGATTGCATTTGAATTGCCTCTCATGTGCTCGAGCTTTGCCTTGCATTTAGCAAAACAATGATGATTTAAAATTATTGCCTTGTTATTCTAAAACTTGCTGTCACCCACCGACTATGTTGAGTGAAATTTAGTTTCACTTTGATAATGGAAGCAAGGTAGTACTTTGTGAACATTCTCAACCAAGATTGAACATTCCTAACTTGTCCTTTTTGAAGATCTTTATGAGCAGCAAGATTATTTTGAATGCTCTATTAGATTTAAAAAACAGGGCACTGTAGCTTGCTTATCTGATGGATCTTACTCCAATGAATGAGATTGTGAAATGATCAAAATTTTGGTATTTTTGTTGCTGTGTGGTATTTTTATATATCAGAAGTAACTGAATGGCATACACTCTTGCAATTGTGAAAGTGGTCATTACTGTATTTTGCAACTACATCTTTGTGTTGAAACCATCCCTCATTACATTCTTTTCTGCACCAGAATCCAAGCAAGGTTAAGCCCAGTTACATGACCGGTTTTCATTCCACAGGTCACCCCATCCCACAAGCAGCAATCTGTACGCTCTTTCCACGACTGTCTTGGGATGCTGGCAATTCCATGAAGCAGAGCTATTAATGGAAAAAGGATTCTTTGAATTGGAGCAAAGAAAGACTTTGGTCATGAGCACAAAAATGAGATGAAGAAATTGTTGAAAGGAAATGGAAGAGAAACAGAATGAAAGAGAGGGACGGTGGTGAAAACCCCATGTTTGGCCTTACAGGATTTAGTAGTATATTTGGGAGAGATGAGAGGAATAAAGAAAGGCATTGTTTGTATATTTAGTAGTATATTTATAGACAAAGCAATCTTAGATTGTATACTGACGAAATCGAAGTCACTGACCGACCAAATCTCAAGCACAAGAGTGAGTAATACTCTTTGTGTGCGCTCGGTAATGTATATAACAGTTTAAAAATCGTGACAGCTTAATTTGAATGTTCAGAGATGTTTTTCCAAATTGTATTTAGCAATGAGGTTTATGCGAAGATTGCTTTGCCCACTAAAATATAATTTCCAAGAAATTCAAGCCACAAAATCCTCATTACATAGGAAGAAAACTTGTTGAAGATTTACACTCGTAGTTTACTCACAGCAGAATTAAAGAGTCATCCTCACCTTCTTGTGTCGACTTTAATCCAATCCAGTCAACGCGTTCTGGCAATAACTTTATTGAACCGTTGCTAGAAAACTGACAAACAGTGGAGAATGGAGTTTGAATTTAATACTAATTGAAGTGGGATCCCACAATAGTCTATAGCTCTGAACGTGAGGTGGCAGCTACACGTCACCTTGGCAAGGTTTTAGGGATTCAGAGATACAAATGATGGTTTGGTTGCTGAACATATTCGGAGGCAGATTGATACGAAATAGAAGGAATGGTTGGACTCCCTCTTAAGTTTTGCTCTGGTGCCCAGTTTATGAGTTTTGTTCTAATCTTAAGCAGATGCTACCATAGAATTATAGAGATTTAGGCAGTCTTTGTAGAAGGGGGGCTGCTCAAAAGTATGTTAGTTCCAATGATATTGAAGCTTTTTGTTTCTTGGAAACTAAAATTTCTAATTATACGAACACCTTAGTCAAAACCTATTTGGAGTGGGTCCAAATTGCTTTAGAACATTGTTTGTACCTGTTGAGATGGTTTTATCACACTTTTTAATAGTTATTCATGTCTTACAAGTTACCAGAATTACTATATTTTACTTGCAAATATTGCTACTGTTGTGATAACAGAATATGTCAGTCAAGTGTTCTTTAAATTTACAAGAGTTGCTTCAATTTGTTCATAACTCTATAACTTTCAAAATACTTCCAGAAACAGAGATTGATTTAAGTGATCACGAATAAGGAAATAGAGACATAAAAAAAGGACCCAAAACATAATGATTTTATAGTTAACACAAACCTGTTACATAAATGGATTCTTTTTCATAGAAGTAATGTACATTTAACCTTGAATTATGTAAACTACAAAAAAAAAAAAAAATCCAATACTATGAATTTGCCACCCAATTGTTGATCCACTTGATATCTTGTTTGTACTGCAAAATTAGAAAGGTAAAACTGATCAAATGAAATAGTAAAGAAAACATAGCCTAACATAAACTGTGAACATAAAATTTAAAAACTGAAATGCTTGCAAAACTTACTTGAAAATATCAATTGCATTATTTAGTTTCTTCTAGCACCATATCTGCCAGCATTCTTCTTTGTTTTTCTGTTCTTGAGATTCCATTTATCTTCAACCATCCTAAGAAACCATGAAGGCTTTTTTGTTCTAAACACAACGTATCCCGTTGCAACTCCAAACACAAACCCGCATCCATACCCCATTGTCACAGCTTTCCATCCAAATCCTTCTCCAAACAATGTTGAATCATCTCCTTCATCAAAGCTTGATGGCGGTAATGATGGTGCCTCATCACCGTAACATTTTTTTAGTACTTGAGATCCACATAAACCCAAGTTTCCTTCAAATGAGCTTGCATCAAAGGTGTTGAATTGCTGTCCACTTGGTATGGGCCCCACGAGTTGGTTATGTGAAAGGTTTAGGATTGCAAGAAATGTTAGACCCCCCAGCTGCGTTGGAATCCTTCCGGTAAACAAATTTGAAGATAGATCTAATGATTCCAAATTGGTCAAATTTCCTAATGATGATTGGATATGACCTGTAAGGGAATTATGAGAAAGGTTGAGCTGTTGGAGTCCTTTAAGCTTTCCCATCATTTTTGGAATCTCTCCGGTGAAATTGTTATTTGACAAATCAAGTATTCTGATAGTACTTCGGATCTTCGTAAATTCAATGTCTACACCTTTCCATGTCATTTCTATGGAATAGACATAGCTGGTGTAATTTGTTGCACTCATGTAATTCATGTTTCGATCCGAGGCCATCATTGCTTCAAGACTATTGAAATACCCAATAGGCAATGGCCCACTAAAATTATTGCTAGAGATGTCAAAAATCTGTAATTTAGAGGAGGAATTATATGCAGGTGAACCCTTCACAAAACCTTGGAGTTTATTGGATTTTAGGACAAGAATTTGGAGCTTTGGAAGCGTTTGTAGAAAGTAGGGAAATGTATCCTCAATCTTATTGTTGCCAAGATCAATAACTTGCAACATTGTGCAGTTGATGATAGACGGTGGTATTTTCCCTTCTAATTCATTTCCATTGAGGTTGAGATATTCCAAGCTATTATCCTTTGAAAATGTTGAAGGGATAGTGCCTTGAAGATTGTTCATGCCTAGATGCAATACTGAAGAGCATGCTGCTGAAGTTCCCCAAACATAGTGGTGTAGAACCACTCAAGCTGTTGTTGGACAAGTCCAGGACCCGAAGGTATCTCAGCTTGCAAATAGAAGAAGAAATCTCACCTGTCAATTTTACTATTGGACGCAAGAATAAGGGCTTGCAAGTTCTCTTGTTTGAAAATCGTACTTGGGATTGGACCATGCAAGTGGTTATTGCTCAAATCAAGGAATCTCAAAGAATCATGTTGGAGTTCACTTATATTACCTATGAAATTATTGTTATGAAGGTCAAGATATTGTAAAGAAGGAAGAGCAAACAAAAAGGATGGTATTGTTCCATTGAACAAGTTACCATATAAAAATATATATTGTAGATTTGAAAGGGTATTTAATTGAGAATGGATAGGGCCTACTAGTTGATTATTTGATAAATCTAAATATGAGAGATTGACTAGGCTACCCAAAGAATCTGGAACTTGACCCATAAATTTATTGGAAGAGAGATACAAGTAACGAAGCTGTACAAGGTTTTCAAGTGATGATGGGATCTGACCGCTAAAATTATTATTTGAAAGGTCTAAAAAGGTGAGTTGTGTGAGATTACCGAGCAGGGCTAGATCTGAGCTTTTAATGTTACAATTACGAAGAAACATATATTCTAATGACTTTAGATTACTGATTAAGTCGTTTTCTAAATAAACTGAAATTCTTGTATTAGAAAGATCCAACAGAGAGAGGACATTACTCAAATTGGACGAAGGAAAAGAGCCAATGAGGCCTTCGTTGAATGACAAATAGAGTGATTCAAGGTTTGGTAGGAGAAAGATGTTACCCGGGAATTTCCCCTGCAATCCACAGTTACTGAGGGAGAGAGATGACAAAGAAGAGGACAGATTCGTCAAGGAATTAGGTGCAACCAGAGACATATTTACAAGACCCAAAGAGAGATCTCTTAGCTTGGTTAGGTTTCGAACAATCTTGTCAAAAGAAATTGGTTCTGGACTCAGATAGTTGTTGGAAGTGAGATCAAGTAAAACCAACTCAGTG
>CAXHTJ010000447.1:0-15645 GCA_964019445.1 Populus tremula | reverse complement strand
TTTAGGCAGTTCACTTTGAATGACATTGACAGATATTGAAGACGGGTTATTTTTTTTTTTTTATGAAAATAATATGTGAAAAATCATGCTTTAATTTTGATGGTAATAAAAAAATCAAACAATATTGTTGATAAAATAAACCACAAATGATATTATTTCTTAAATACTTGTTGTCATTGTCATAACAATAAGTCTTCTTCTTTTTCTTTCTAAAGAGTATTTTATGTAACACAATCAACAAGTAAGATAGATGAGAATTTACAGTGTGAGATGGGTTTGTAAGATTATATATTGCCATTTGTATTTTTTTCCATGAGACCATTGCTATATATCAAGCGTTTTTTCTACGAGATGGGTTCACGAGACCATTACCCGTAAGCTTGGGAATGGATAATATGCTTTAATTTCTATTTAGTTTACAAAAAAAATAAAATTAAATGCTTAAGCATAAAAAATAAATCTTAAGTGTTAGAATGCAACCACTGATTAATTAATGGACAATGGATCTTAGATTAATATATGATGCAACTTTCAATGAAATTATATTTGTGGAGGTATTTACTCCAATGCGAATTATATTTCTATTTTTTTTATTTAAAAAAATTTCTATATACTACAACTAGTTTAACAAAGTCAAAAAAATTTAAGTGAAGATAAAAAAAATTATACCCAAATATAGTCAAATAAATGAAGAACTATGTGTGTAAATAAGTGAAAAAAAAAAACCTTAAACGATAACTCAAAATAAAAACAAGAAAAATTAAGAGAAAAATGCACATCAAGATATTTAATTTCACAAGACGTGATATTTACACAGTTATGTTTTCTAAATTTTTTAATTAAAATAATTTTTTATTCGATCAAATAATAATAAAAACAGAGACACATTATAAATTGATTGAATAAAATAAAAAGAGAAAAAAATAATATGCAAGGCTATACATATTAGAAATATTATTTGAAAATAAATTTCTTTTTATTTTTAAAAATAAAATTCATCTATACAAAATATTTTAAAAAATTATAGATTAATTAGAAAAACCTCCTTAAAAATTACATGCATTATTAAAAAATAATCATCATTTCAAATAGGTTTTCTAAATAACATAAAAGAGAGAAGGGATATTAATATGAATATAAATATAACTAAGATTAAGATTATTTAAAAAAAAAAATATATTTCTTAAGCAAAAAAGAAAAGTGAATAGTGTTCTCCACAGTAAAACTGATGTGGTGAACCCAAACCATGAACTTATAACCGAGTATAATATATTTTCCTTTAAATTTATAACAAACCTAAAAAAAAGTAAATAATGTCATTTACAGTAAAACATAAGGGGATAAACAGCTACATAGTATACACCTCACATATTTTTTTTAAAATTTGTAGCAAAACCTGAATTTAAAATAAACTTGTGCACTCAGTATCTTTTTAAGGTGAATTAACAAGTTTCAACTTAACTTTGTATCTTCTCTAGATATGTGTGTGACTGTGCCTTGATTTTCTCACAACCATTAAGATGGTTCGATACCAAATAAATGGAGACAAATTTATTTCTTGTTATTCTCTGATAGTATCTTCGTTTCTTGATAGAATTTTCTTGGAAATGATGAGTTACCACTCACTTTTGACTTTGCTGGCCTTCCAAATAGATAAAGAATTCCTCTCGATATAATTTTCTTTGAAATGATGAGAATATCTTAGAATTTTCGGTTGACGCCAGCTGTCAACAACTATCTTATATTCCCTTGGCATCGTGTTCCATGCCTTTGCAAAATATTAAAGGCTCCAATGCCTCTCTAGCAATAAGATTGTTTTTTTCTTTGTCCCCGAATACATGTGTCATTTATCGAAAAAATTAATTTAATCACAAAAAAAAAAATCCAACTACCATACCATTTCACAATTATTTTTTTAAATTATGATTTAGTGTTATGTTAACCAGACAACATTTAATTATCATGATATAAAATACAAAAATAGTGGGAACATAGAAAACATGTTTTTATATATTTTTTTATTTAAAAGTATAAATTTTACTCCAATTACACTCAAAAACTATTGTAAAAAGATATTTATTTTCAATTTATCTATATTTTTATTGTTCAAAAATTAAAAATAAAACAGAAATAATGATCCAGACTCATCTAAAAACAGTTAACTCTGACAAAGATAATTTATTAATCACGAAGTTTTCTAACGATTAACGAATTTAATATATAATAAACGCCGAGTGAAAGAATAAATTTAGTTGTATAATGTGCTAAAGTTTGAATAGGCGACTTTAGAATCACCAAGCAGTGAATCACATGGGAAGATTGAAAGAATAATTAAACTGATTTTTCTAACATTATAAAAAACATTAACCGAAAAGTTGACTCCAAGTCAAAGTCTTTTGTAGAAAAACATGAATAAAAAGTTAGCGCTGGCCAGCTCACTTTCCATGAAAATGATGGATAGAGAGCCCTCCCTTCTATCTTTATGAAAATAACGTCTAGAAAATCATGCTTTAACTTTAATGGTGTTGGCAAAATAAAAAATTATTATTGTAATCTGCGTTTTTTCTAAGAGATGGGTCCGTTCCACAATTTCCCCTCAAGCTTGAGAAGGGATATAGGCCCTCCAACACGATTGACCAGAAGGAAAGAAGGGATATAGGCACGTGGAATTAGTCAAGCTGCGTGTAAGCTGGCCCGGACATCCACGTTAAATTAAAAAAAAAAATGATACAATATACTTTTTGTGTTATATTCTTCAAGATTTCAATATACTAAAAAGGAGGGTCGTAAAAAAATTAATTTTTATAAACATATCCTTAACTCTGTATCTTCTCTCGATATGTTTGTGACTGCGCTCCATAAAGAATTCCTATTTAACATTAATCTGTCCATCAAGTTTTTGATCCCCGATAAATGAGATTTTACTCTGTAATTTTAATGCATAGCTGTCAATGACTTTAAAATTCAAAGTGTGAGCAGTGAATTTCTTGTCAGTTTACACCTTTCCGTGGTCTTTCCTCTTTCCCATTTATTGAAGAGCGTAAGAGGACAAACTGAAAAGGCAAAAGTTCTGTTGTACAGTGAAAAAGAGCATGAAAAATACAGAGAAACAGAGATGCGTGAATCCTTCTCCACTAGGGGGACGGTGGACTTGACAAACGGATGAGGGGTGGGTGAGATGTTATGTCAAGAAATGATTTGTTGAATAACTAAGATAAGATGGGAGTCTTGATCAAGGCAAGAACATAGGCTCTCCAAAACGATTGACCAGAAGGAGAGAAGGAAGGCTCTATATCCTTTGCACATTAGAGAAATTGTCGAGTTATTTCTGCTTCTGCTTCTTTCTTTCTTTTTATTAATAGTCGAGTATCATTATAAAAAGGTGCTAGAGCCAAAATTAGAGGCTAGCTAGCATAGAAGACAAACAGAGGACAGTATATACAAGACAGGGGAGGAAATAATAACATAATATATATATTAAAAAAAACTTGGGTTAATCTATCAAGTCTTCGACCCGGATCATGAGATTGAGATAAACAAACTCAATATTAAAAGATAAAATTAAAAAAAAAAACCATAAAAACATAAATGGTTTCACAATATTAATCAATTATTAAAATCTTTCATTTTATATATATTAAAAATAAGTATTAATAACTATTATATCAATTTGTGAATGTTTCAATTTGGATGCGAATAGAAGTTTTATATATGACATTTTTCTTAAGAAACCAAAGTTATTAAGAATATGAATAAAAGGTTAACGCTACTTTCATCAAGATGACAGATAAAAAAGACTTGCTATTTTCTTTATAGAAATAACATGTGACAAATAATATCGTTGATAAAATAAACCATAAATGATATTATTTCTAAAATACTTCTTGTTATTGTCATGACAATAAATCTTTTTCTTTTTCTTTCTAAATTGTATATATATTCCATATAAAAGATGCCCCATGTTTTAGAATTTACCCCGCGGGCAAGTCTGTGCAAGGGCAAAAGGGGACGGTGGACTTGACAAAGGGACGAGGGGTGGGTGAGATGTTATGTCAAGAAATGATTTTGGAAAATTTCTTCATATGTGTTGAATAACTAAGATAATGCTCTTATAATGTTTTCACAGAGACTCCCCTGTTTTGCAACTAATTCACTTATATATCTTGGAACGTGGCCATAAACGAAGGGTTCTTCCGGTTCAAGAAAATTAACCATGAAGCTCGTAGCTATAATTTTTAGCCAGAAGGGTGGCCAAGTAAACTCCTATACACTGTATCTCTGGAAGAAGTAAAAATAGATGTATGTATATTACTTGACCGACACTTGCTTATGTCATTATTTGTTTTTACCTTTTGCTAATGATTCCTCACATTGCTGATATTGGTGTGGTTTGTGAGTTCAGGGTTCTTGCTCGCTGCTACTAACTTCTCTATACTTTGCCTGGTCATTAAAAATGAAACTTAATGATTTAATTACAAGAGCAGAATAGAGACATTAAAGACGCATCTTCAGTTTTGTTTCATAAATCAGTTTATAAAACTTTCTTACAAAAATTATATACCATACATTAACAAATATCGCATGTAAGCAAATTTATGTTTGTGTGAAAATGACATTTTTTTTATATATAAAAATAAATATGAATCTCAAGCTCTTTTATAATATTAAGAGGTACTAGTATATTAATAGTTGAACCATTATCCACCAATATATAATTCACCATCTTTTTATCGATATAGCTTTTAATAAAAAAAAGTTGTTTATAAAGTTTTGATCAAGTAATAAGTTTTCATTATTAAAGAATATTTTTATGGTGCATACACCTTGAGGTAAGTTGAAAGAGCTAGTCATGACAGACATAGTAGGAGTTTTCTTTTAAATTACATCAAATTGCAAAGTAGCTTATCTTAGGTAAGGTGTGTTAGGGGTGCTAATACCTTTCCTAGCCACAACCAGTGTTTTACTCGTGAATCTCTGACAAAGACCAATACATTCAGATTTCCTACTAACCCTGAATTAAATACTAGGTGATGACTCCAACAATCGAACGAACAAGCAAAAATCACCATTGACGGGCAACAAAGTTAATGAATATTCTTGGTTGAAGAGAAGTAGCATATTGGAGGAACAACTCATGCCACTAATTTACAGTCACCATATTTAGAACTTCTACTCTAAATTTATTATATTCTATTGTATCAATTGGTTAGAATAGATTGTATATTAATCTAAAGTAAATTCTTATTTTAACAACTTTAAAGATGCACCTCCATCTAGTGTATTTAAAAAGATTTAACAAATTACTTTTTGTCTCTAATAGTGAAAATAATATATTTTTAACATGCGCTACGCTACAAGTTAGATTATATATTTTTTTAATATAAAAAAAATTATATAGGTATTGCTAATATTTTTCTATTAGAAAAAAAACTTAAACCGTGTGAAAGTTAACCTAATCTATAATTAATTAATTAATTGAGAATTTGAGCTCCTTAATAAAAGTTGTTTATGGACTTTTGTTTTCCTGAGAAAACTCCCTTAAAACCCTTGAGCACCACCTTCTCGAAAATATCTATCTTTGACATAACGCAGGGGCTACGTATCTTTTTAAGATGAATTAACAAGTTTCAACTCATCTCTGTATCTTCTCTAGATACAGAGAATTCCTATTTAACAATCTGTCCATCAAATTTTTGATCCCCGATTAAGACCATCTTGATAAATGAGATTTTACTCTGTAATTTTAATGGATAGCTGTCAATGACCTGATACATGCAAATTAAAATTCAAAGTGTGAGCATTGAATTTCTTGTCAGTTTACACCTTTCTGTGGTGTTTCCTCTTTCCATTGATTGAAGAGCGTCTAAGAGGAAAAACTGAAAAGGCAAAAGTTCTGTTGTACAGTGAAAAAGAGCATGAGAAATACAGAGAAACAGAGATGCATGAATCCTTCTCCACTAGCGGCTCTCGTCCATCGGATCATTGTGGTTTCAAGACTGATGCCCAATCATCGCCCTCTTTGTTCGATTCCTCAGACTGATGTTATAGAATAATTTACCGAGAGTGGCGGAGGACTTGAGAAAGGGCTGAGGGGTTACGTCAAGAAATAATTTTGGAAAATTTCTTCATATTTGTTGAATAACTAAGATAGGAGTCTTGATCAAGGCAAGAACATAGGCTCTCCAAGACGGTGGACTTGACAAAGGGCTGAGGGGTGGGTGAGATGTTATGTCAAGAAATGATGATTTTGGAAAATTTCTTCATATTTAGTTGAATAACTAAGATAGGAGTCTTGATCAAGGCAAGAACATAGGCTCTCCAAGACGGTGGACTTGACAAAGGGCTGAGGGGTGGGTGAGATGCTATGTCAAGAAATGATTTTGGAAAATTTCTTCATATTTGTTGAAAAACTAAGATAAGATAGGAGTCTTGATCAAGACAAGAACATAGGCTCTCCAAGACGATGGACTTGACAAAGGGCTGAGGGGTGGGTGAGATGTTATGTCAAGAAATGATTTTGGAAATTTCTTCATATTTGTTGAATAACTAAGATAAGATAGGAAGTCTTGATCAAGGCAAGAACATAGGCCCTCCAAGACGATTGATCAGAAGGAGACAAGGAAGGCTCTATATCCTTAGCACGTCAAACACTCCTTTGCACATTAGAGAAATTGTCGAGTTATTTCTGCTTCTGCTTTTTTTTTTTTTTTAAATAATAGTCGAGTATTATTATAGAAAGGTGCTAAAGCTAAAATTAGAGGCTATAGCTAGCATAAAAGAAAAACAGAGGACAGTATATACAAGACAGGGGAGGAAGTAATAACATAATATATGTCTTAAAAAAAACTCAAGTCAATCCACCAGGTCTTCGCCCCGGATCATGAGAACGGAATAAGAAAACTCAATATTAAAAGATGAAATTAAAAAAAAACCATAAAAATATATATAGCTTAACAATATTAATTAATTATTAAAATATTTCATTTTATATATATATTAAAAATAAATATTAATAATATTATATCAATTTGTGAATGTTTCAATTTAGATGCGAATGGATGTTTTATATATGACATTTTTCTTAAGAAACCAAAGGTATTAAGAATATGAATCAAAGGTTAACGCTACTTTCATTACGATGACGGATAAAGAAGACTTGCTACTTTCTTTATGGAAATAACATGTGGAAAATCATGCCTTAATCTTGACGGTAATGGCAAAATCAAACAATATCATTGATAAAATAAACCACAAATGATATTATTTCTAAAATACTTCTTGTTATTGTCATGACAATAAGTCTTTTTCTTTTTTTTTCTAAAAAATCTATTTTTTATAACACAATCAACAAGTAAGATGGATAAGAATTTGCTATGTGAGATGGTCCCTGAGACTATATACTGCCATCTGCATTAATTTCCATGATATAGAATTTTCTTCGAAATGATGAGAATATCTTACATTTCCTTGGCATCGTGTTCCAATGCCTTTGCAAAATATTAAAGGCTCCCATGCCTCTCTAGCAATAAAATTATTTTTTTATTTGTCCCCGAATACATTTTTCATTTATCGAAATAATTAATTTAATCACACATAAAAAAAAATAGAGCCAACCATGCCATTCCACAATTAATTTGTTTTATTATGATTTAGTGTTATGTTAACCAGGCAACATTTAATTACCATGATATAAAATACAAAAGTAGAGGGAACATAAAAAACATGTTTTTATATATTTTTTATTTTAAAAGTAAAAATTTTACTTACAAACTATTGTAAAAAGATATTCATTTTAAATTTATCTATATTTTTATAGTTCAAAAATTAAAAATAAAACAGAATTAATCACTAACTTTATAACAAAACTAGCAAAGGTAATTTATTAATCACTAATTTTCTGGTTATAAATATATTTATAGTTGTCTTTTTCTCTTTTGTATTTCTAACGATTAACGAATTGAATATATAATAAATACCGAGTGAAAGAATAAATTTAGTTGTATAATGTGCTAAAGTTTAAATAGGCGACTTTAGAATCACCAAGCAGTGAATCACACGGGAAGATTGAAAGAATAATTAAAGTGATTTTATTAAATGTTTTATTCATCCAAATAATTAAAAGTAAGGTTTACTTAAGGTATATATGGGACGATACAAAAATAACAATAAAATTAATTTAAAAAAAATCATAGATTTAGTTTTCCTAAATTTTAAATGTAGTGTGAATGCATTCCGCAAGAAAAAAAATAGTGCAAAATTAGCCTTTCAAGAAATAGAGAATCTTCCTCTTTGAAGGAATTGATTAGTGGGTTGGAAAAATGTCTTTTGCTCTAATATTTTCTTCACTTTCTCTATAGTTTTACCTTGCTCTAATATTGTCACAAAATGATACATACTTATTGTGTCATCCTTCAAGATTTCAATTGAAAATTAAGGAGGGTCGTCAAAAATTTAATTTTTATAAACATACCCTTAACTTAATTTGGATGTGGATAATTGTTTGAAATATATTTACATCCAATATAAACAACTCATCAATGATCCAAGTCGGCATTGGTTAGCTAAAATATTAAAAATACTTACTCTTTTTTTTTTTGTGGCCATGCAGTTCCTATATATATATATTAGTTGAAATTTTATGATGTCCATTAATCCTTTTAAATTAAAGTCAAGTTATTAATTATATCCTATAAATTTCTAGAAAAATTAATTCTCTCAAATTTCGTCATTTTATTTACAAACTATAGAAGGCCATTGCTACAAACTAAAATTCCAAGCAAGGAAGCTCTTTCAAAAACTTTTAAGCTTTTTTTATCTACACTTGAAGTTTACAAAAAATAAAATTATATTGGATCAAGCCTAAATACTATATAAAAATTCTTCAACAATACATTAAAAATAAATCAAATGTACTCTTTAAAACATCAAATCATTAAATCTTACATATCAAATAAATCAAGTTATCATATATCAAATTATAAAGAAGAATTAAATGATTGTTTTATTTTTTTTATAAAAATAGTTTAAATAGAAATTATTATGTGTGGATGATATGGCCCTAGGCAAATTAAGGCCTCACATATAGCCAGCTATAGCATGGGACAGCCAGCGGTCATTCCATCAGAAGATTTGTGAATTCTGGAGCCTTTGCAATGTGCTTGCATGTGTCCAAGAACCCACCAGGAACTCCATTTTGACAGGGAAACCTTTGACGAACTGTATTAGATGTGATTTGCTCCTGGTTTTATAAATTAGAAATTGTAAATTGTAAATCCCAACCAATAAGATATCTACATAAGAGTCTGTAAATGTTACAGATGATTTAAGTTTGTTTACCAAATTTTTCAAGAACATGTTTGTCTTTGGTAGCTTATTGTCATAGCTGTGAACTCTGAAAAAAATTGATGTAAGAAACCAAAGTCCATTTTGTTCTAGATTGTAGATGGATATAGGCTTGGTGATTCCCGATTCTTTTATTAATTTCATTTTATACATTCCCTGTGATGTGTTCTTAATTTCTATACCACACCGATGTCTGTTAGGCTCTGATTCAATCGAATTGGAGCCGATCAAAATTGTAATGACTCAGTTTCTTTTATGATCTGGATTGGGCTTCACATGCCCTTGATTATGCCCAAGAAGAAAACTAAACAACTAGTAGATGAGCAGTGTGGATATTACATAGATCTAAAACAATAGCACTCATGAATTAAAAAAGAGGAGGGATCGCTAGGGATATGACCTGACATGTTCAGGAAACAGAAGGGAGGTGTTTCTTTTAAACACAAGGCAGATTTTTATGATTTTCTTCCTTTTGGTCATTAAATTTTCTTAAAAGGGGCTTTGGTTTGATTCCTACAAGCTGCGGGAAAATCTTCAGCGTTTCGACTGGCAGCCTCATGAGCAAAAGAAAAACAATCTGCGACCACTCCAAGCTTCTCGTTGCTCCCCTGTTCCGATTAGAAACAGAGATTCAAGAATCTATGCCACTGTCCTGAGACAAGAGTTCCAACGAAATCTACTGTAAGTTCCCAAGACACTCTTTTATATCACTTTGGTCATTTCCATGACTTTATCTGCATATCTTGTGCAGGTTCCATGTTTTGAGATTTGAATATTATTTTATTTTATTGTTTAGCACTTGGTCAATTCGCCAGGTTGGGAAAAATATTCAAATTAGTTTTGTTGGCATGTAACCTCACCAAACAGCTTAAAACTTCACTAAACAATTTGCGTAGACCGTATTGACTGGGAGTCAACTATTGTCGTAGTGCTTTTCTGCACTATCTGTGTGCGTGATTGGAAAGAAAAGCAGGTGGCAACTGGGGTGTGAAAATAAATAGAAAACTACAACAAGGGTGTGAAAATGAGTTACTTCTCCAAAAAGAATATATAAATTATTGAATATCTAATGGAAAGGATTCATGAAACTACGCCTAATATATATATATATATATATTGTAGAGTATATATTGCAGTGTGAGATAAGGTTAACTCATTGCATTTTCATAAATTGAAAGGATTTCTCTGCTTTTCTTTGTCAATTACAGCACATGCATGGAGATGTTCTTACTAAGAGTAAATGCTATTGTAATGTTTTCACAGAGACTCCCCTGTTTTGCAACTAATTCACTTGTATATCTTGGAGCATAGCCATAAATGAAGGGTTCTTCCAGTCCAAGAAAATTACTATTTGATGTCTATGTATTTTGATGCTGTATATTACTTGACCGACACTTGCTCATGTCATTATTTGTTTCTGATACTAACATTTTTTATACTGATACTAACTATGTGGTTTGTAAGTTCAGGGTTCCTGCTCGCTGCTACTAACTTCTCTATACTTTGCCTGGTCTGAAATCTTAGTTCAAAAAACCATTTCGCAAGCATATAACCTGTTAAAATCCCTCCAACACTTAACTACAATAATTTGTTAACTACATGCTACCTAATAAACTAATCATAGCTCCTAGAACATTCAGAATTCTATTATGTTTTTTGGGTTGTAAATTAGTCTCAATTACCTTTTCATCCACATATATAATTCAGATAGCAATTCCTTTTATATAATTTATAAAAATCCCCGAAATTATTCCTGGGCATTATTGACAGATAGTCCACGTATTCTTTACTATTTTCATCATAGCTATTTCTATGAAAACTGGATTAATGCACCGTTTATGGTATTAAAAACCAGAGAGAACAAGCTTTTCCTATGTATAAAATTTGGGTAAAAAACTGTATCTATTCAAATCATTTTTTGGATCAAACAGCAGCACCTGTAAAATACTTAAACTAACAACTTCTAACTTTATTTTTCTAATTTTTAACCTGATACTTCTATACCATTAAACAACCACTAAGCAATCATATTTTCATGATCTATACCACTAAGCAATTATATTTTCATAACCTATTTAATTAATCCGAAACCTTTCTAAATATAATGTTTTTTATCTTAAATTAAAAAAAAAACTTAATGTTACCTCACTACAGCATTTAATAGTTTATCCACATTAAAAATATTCAAATTAGTTTTGTTGCAATGTAATCTCACCAAACAATTTGTGTGGACCACATTGACTAGGAGTCAATTATTGTCGTAATTGATGAGAAAGTGGATATACCACTTTCTCGTCTTTATAGCACTACTGACCAAGATTAGTAATTTCCTGGTGATTTCCTTATGCATACTGGTGGGTTTCCATAATTTTTTCCAAAGAATCCTCGTTAGACCCTGAGAATCTGAGATAAAATTTATATCATGGTTTTTTACCAGTTCAATTTAAATCAACCTAATTTTGTGTGTGTCAAAATGATATTATTATTTTTATATAAATATAAATATGAATCTCGAGCTTTTTTATAATAATATAATCTTAAGAGATAGCATATTAATATTCGAATAATTATGCACCAAGATACAATTTATTATCTTTTCATCGATATATCTTTTAATAAAAAAATATTGTTTATAAAATTTTGATTTAAGCAATAGGTATTCATCATTAAAGGATATATGTCTATGTGGTGCATACATCTTGAAACAAGTTCAAAGAGTTGGTCATGACAGGTTTAGGAGGAGTTTTCTCTATAGTTTTCTCATTTTTTATGTTAAATTAGGAAGAGATCAATGAGAAACTAAACTTGAAGATGGAATATATCATTGTTAACTTCTTGATCAGAATACTCCAGCATGATGGTCAATGCAAAAAAAATAATACTAATAGAGAAAACAAAGTAATTAAACAAGACAGACTTAGGATTCCACAGGTAAATATAGTTACAAAACTTCTCTATTGAAACGATCAACAATAAGGCTAAGCTATGAGGTCAACACATTAAACACCCATTAGCTGGACACGTTCAAGAAAATTGCCGACAAGTTTCGAACTAACACAATTTTGGGCCAAGAATGCAAGAAGCAAACCACTTATTCCCCCACCAGCAACCACAACAAATTCAGTACTCCCATGCTAAGATCTTCTGAAGTTGGAGAACTTGCGAAAATTAATACGTACAAGGCTTCAACACTCCGAAGCCTGCAAGAGAAATATCAAAGCAAAATAAGTAGCGTTAAACAGCAGCCATTTCATCATTTTTAATTTTAGTATAACACAATAATATGAACCAACCTTGATTCTCAAAGGCACCCAACTAATTCATTAGCCTTCAAATCAAGACTTTGCAATTCTTTAAAAGGCAGAAACAAAGATGCGTTGAGAACCCAATCCCTAACCCCCAATCCCCAGCACCCCCAAGGCAGAATCAATTACTGCCCAGGGTTGAGAACCTGTCATGGACACGGGTGATTGGAGAATTCAATTGCGGCCTGACTCACGGAAAAGAATAGTCGACAAAATGTATGTGCAGGTGCTGCAAAATATTAAATTTTTTATTTATATGAAAGAAAAGGAGAATGACAAAGGGTTAATTAAAATCAGCAGGATTGCCATGAGGCAACATCAAGTATCACACACCTCTTTTTTTTTTTTTTTTTTGTTTCATCTTTTCACGTGTTTCTCACGAGAAGCAAACTTGAGGGAACATAAAGTGCTGGGAAGTAATTTTTGTTGGAATTTCTTGTGTAATCTCTTCTTTTGATGATGACCTCTTGGATGGCTGCATGAAGCTTGTTCCGCTTTTAATTTCAAGGTTAATCTATTGCTATGAGCATACGTGTTTCAATTTAAAACTCGAGTTGCAACTGAACTTAAATGAATGGTGTTGGATTTGGGCCTTCTATACTTCTACAGGGTTGAAATGATAGTGATCTTAAAGTTGAAAAGCAGTAGACAAAAATCAATTAGCCACAATGGTTCATGGTTTCCTAGATTCTCAGCATAAAGTTGAATGTTTTGTTGACCTCTCTACATCCAAAATCATATAGACAGCTTCTGCTGGCACTTGCATTGGTCAATGAATACTGTAGAGTATATATTGCAGTGTGAGATAAGGTTAACTCGTTGCATTTTCATATATTGAAAGGATTTCTCTTCTTTTCTTTGTCAATTACAGAACATGCGTATAAGTTACTCAGAGCAAATGCTATTGTAATGTTTTCACAGACTCCCCTGCTTTGCAACTAAGTCACTAATATATGAAGCTCGTAGCTAGAATTTTTTGATAGAAGGGTGGCCAAGTAAACTCCTATAATCTGTACCTCTGGAATAATACAGGGAAAGGATGTCTATGTATTTTGATGTCTTATAATACTTGACCAACTCTTGCTTATCTCATTATTTGTTTTTACTTTTTGCCAATGACTCCACGCATTTCTGATATTGGTGTGGTTTATGAGTTCAGGGTTCTTGCTTGCTGCTGCTAACTTCTCTATACTTTCCTGGTCATGAAAAATGAAACGTAATGATTTGCATGCTGCTAACTTCATTTATTTTATTGTAATTATTATTCAGAGACAGAAATTCTATTTTAATAATTAAATTAAAAAAAAATCGATCCGATGAAATCTCTGCTAGTGAACGCAATTCGATTTTAATAAGTAAATTAAAAAAATATATAAACGGATCCGATGAAATCGCTGCTCGTGAACGCAATCCAAAGAAACGCACAATCAGCCGATTCTAATATTTTATTTTTCAATTTCCCCCTTCATTTACATGATATTATCCGATTTTTCTCCCAGTTATTGTTGTAATAATCAAGCCGTGAATTCTTGAACCCAAATTTATTTTATTTTATTTTTTAGTTTTATTTTTAAGTGGAGAATAGAAATCAATTCAAATCTTTTAGGCTCGATCGATAATTTTTTAATCAGTTTATGCAGCAGCTGGAGTAGAAGGGATATTACTGCCGGAATGGCCAAAAAATGAGCTGTTTGGTTGATTCTTAGTTTTTGGAATTTACTGAATTCTTCAAAATTATTGTGTTTTTAACAACAATACGATTCCTTGGGTTTCATAATTTGGAAAAGAACTTTAAATTTAGCTCACACATGGAAAAAAGAAAGAAAGAAAAGAAGTTTAAATTTTATAATTTGGTCATGTTAATGCTCGTCGTCCTTTTCTTCTTCTTTTTCGTAGCTTAAAACATCCTAGACAATCTCTTTGGGATGGGTTATTGTTTGTGGCCTCTTCATGTTCTATTTGCTGGGGTATTTAGAGTACTGCTGATATTCATCGGGGATTGAAAAGCCTTGTTTTATGACTTTGTTTTGTTTTCTTCATCTTTCTTTATTCTTTGGGGGATGTGGTATTCTCCTCGTTCTATTTACACTATTTGCTCCCTACAACATTTATTCTTTCAGAAAAGTTAATACATACATAAATAACAAGAACAGGGGGGGGGGGGAGGGGTTTGACGTATGTATTTGCTTGCGAGTAAAAATTGGTAAGCACCTGAAAAAGGTCCTGTGCTGAATCTAAATTGGTAAGATGTGATATACTGATATCTAGAAAGATAACTTAATCTATCTATTGAAGTAAAGCATTTAAATGTTTTTGGATCATTAAATATCTATTTGATCAGAATCTGTGAACCTAAAACCACAATGAATAGAAATGCAAGTTTGTCATTGTAAACATTGCATCATGATGCATCACAAGTGTTGCTAGAAAACATCAAGTTAAAATTGAAGCACCATGAGTTTCTCTATGGCTTGGTTTACCAACACTCACCATCTGTTGGTGCGGCAAGTTATGAACTAGCTGGCTAGTTTTTTGCTTCCTTGGTTTTAGAAGCACCATGAAGATTCAGGCCCAAATCTTGCTTATAATACCTGTACCTGAATACCCAAGATCCTAGCACCTTGCCCTGAATGGTCGTGTATATTTGTTATGGCTGTTCAGATTTTATGCATCCATATTTGGTAGAATTCTTTAATAAAGTACATGCTATTAGATGGAAGTTCTTTTTAAATCTATTCAAGTCTGAATAAACTGATATTCCAATTTTCATGACTTTGATGTGCTCTTACTCTTCTGCTGTTCCTGACTTTCTTTTTAGGGTCTATTCTAACGTGCAATATAATTAATTTTTTTTTTGGTGATAGAAGTGATTTTTTTGGTTGGCCAAAACCCCATGGATGCCAATAATTGGAGGCCACTGCCCCAGGTGGAGAACCTGTGATGGACACAGGTGATTGGAGAACTCAATTGCTAGCCTGACTCACGGAAAAGAATAGTC
>CAXHTJ010000446.1:0-15649 GCA_964019445.1 Populus tremula | reverse complement strand
CTCCATTGCATTCACTACGCTTGCCAAGGCACCACCAGCGACTCCTAATATCACAGCCCATGGGTTAGTAGCTCCTACGAAAGCTGACCCCAAAGCTCCAAGACCGGTAAGCAGAGGACCAGAAAACGCCAGCGCCTTGTGAGCTTTCAAGGCCTTTTTACTCAATCTCAAGTAATCTGCCTTGTCTTTTCTCTTCAAAACCCCAACAATTTCTCTCATTTCATCTTCCAACTCTCTGTTCCACCCGTTTCCTTCTATCTTCTTACCAAGCCCTTTCGCTTGTTTTCGCCCTTGTTGAGGCCACCAAACTGCGGGCTCTACACTTGATGGGTATCTTTCAAGCATGGCGCCTAATAATGGAAGTTGGTATGCCTTGTCTAAAGCCAGAACATTCTCCGTTGCCTCGTTGACATGACCAACAGTAGGACTGCCAACGGACAACAAAGTTTGAATCTGGCCGTGAAGCTGCTTAAACAACCTAGCAGCATTCCTCTGCTCTTCAGCAAGCTGTGATGGCTGGATCTTATTCATTATCGCCAACATTCCGGTTGCTGCAAGATATAGTATCGTCGAGGATACCTTGAGTCCTGCAAGTGGTTCACCACTTGCACTAGCGGCTGCAAGTCCACACATGGTGGCTGCCGTGAGAGTCATAGCATGAATGGAACTCAAAAGCAGGTGGTTCCAGTTATCTCTTTGCTCTCCAATGTTCTTGTGCATCTCAATTCTATCTGCCACAGCCTCCATGATTGCGTAAAGCTTGGCAACCACCACTGGATCAGAACTACTGGTCATGGGACCGGTTCCCTTCTCCATTGGTGTAGTTATCGGAATTCCATAACCACCTGATCTAATGCTCAGTTCTTCAATAAAATCTTTGCTAGAAAGCCTTGGTAGAGATAGAGGGCCGATCCGGATTTTCGGTCCGTTTATAGTGGCTCTAACTAAACTTTTGTGACTGCAACAAGAGGATGAAGAACCAGAAACCACCATGCCTGAAACTTGAAGACTTGCCATGGGTGAATCTATCTAATCTTACTATATATATGTCTTTGAAGGAAGTTGTTGTCGTGAATGGGATGGTGAAGGCTGGCCTGCGTTAACGTCTCAACACTCAGAAGAAATGTGATATTGTGAAATGAATTGGGTTTGAGGTTCAGCAAGGCTTGGTATTTATACAAGGTGAAGGGTGTGGACCAAGACGTGAAGGAAAAAGTCTAATGGTTGAAACATAGAAGTTTGAATAGGTTTTTGTGGCTCACAAATTGGATTAGACTATTTCTTATGCTAGGGTTCGGACGTACTGGTTCAAGGCAACAAGTGATGGCGATGGCACATTTTGGGTTTCCTGTGTATGTAAATGACTTGAAATAGCAACAGACGATTTTTCTTACATGCCTTCAAGTTGAAACAGACAAACCATCCCAAGATAAATCTCTTATTTATATTAGGCAAGAGGGTCACGGCCTGTTGTAATTGTTTAATCACATAGGGCATACGCATGTAACAACTACCATATTATACCCTTAATAATAATAATAAAATACTCCCTAACAAAATTAATTAACATTGTTTTTAGCGAATATTGTGATCATATATTAATTTCTTCAGAACGGGGAGGATATTATGAATCCAGCCTCAAGACTTTTATTTAGCTATTAATTAACAACATTTTGGAGGAGCTGTCTTTTATTATATAATAAGCCCATTATCCATTCACATATACATACATATTTGAATGCCTAATTTTATTATTTGAAAATGCTTTATAGTGACTAGTGTGTATCAAGAGTTTAAATATTTGGAACCAATTGCTAGCATCTAATAATCAAAACATTATAGATTGTCTGTAAATTCTCGACTGTATTATTAAAAAGTCTGCACACTTGATTTCTATCGGGTACCTCGAATGATCATGATTCCAATCACAAATCCAGTTGAGATTCGGATGGATCGAAGAATCATCCATGTTCTCTCCTTCAAGTGGCTATTGTATGTATCATGGAAAGAAAAAATAAATTCATCAAATTAAATGAAATTGTAACTTAATAAAAAAAAATGGTTGAAGATCAATATACTACAAAGTGCTAAGCTCGGCTATCCATGAACTGTTGCATATTTTTTTAGCGATCATAACTCTGTACGTGCGTTTCAATAAAAAGTTCCATCTGACATGACTCGCATCCAAAAAACATAGCCTATAAGATAAAAATTTTATTAGTTAAATATGTTTGTCGCACCCCAAAAAAAATCAATCGAATCAGCGCGCGACATCGGCTGGCGATTTAAATCTCGTATGTTGCGTTCGTTGCTTGAATTGGTTCGTTGGAGTCGCAACCTAGTAATTTATTGAGGGCTACTAGGAAACCTGATGTACTGGTCTTGTCAGAGACTCGCGGGTAAGGGACTGGTTGTGGTTAGGGAAGGTATCAGCACCCCTAACACACCCTACCTGAGGTAAGCTGCTTCGTGATTTTTGACGTGTTAAAGAAGTTTCAAAATTTTGTCTTTTCATCGGAAATTAGAAATACAACTTACGTATAAGTTAATAAATCTGTACCGTGATCCAATCAAAATATTAAATTCTTCTTTAATCTTTGTAATTTTATCATAAGAAAAATAAAATAAACATTCATAAAAAAAACAAATACAAACCCACACATACACTTTCACTATTTTTTTATTTCTTTTCTTCTTTTTTTTCTTTTTTCTTTTCTTTTCTTTTACATCCATATTTACAAAAATATAAATTACAAAAAAAATCAAAACTAAACAAATTACATTAAACAAATCTAAAAATACAAAACAGTCCCTAAATAGTCCAAGAAGTGCAGGGAAGTCCATTTAGAACCGCAGGAACAGTGCTCGGGAAGGCTGCTGGGGCAGAAATCACTGGCGGCGCGTCTTCCCACGCGCCACCGCCACTGGCGGCGCGTGGGTGCACGCGCCACCGTGAGAAGGAGCTGGAACAGCTGGTCCAGACAGCTTCTTCTTCTCCTGTCTTCCTAAACCATCGGTGATCTGCAGAACAAGGAAATAAACACACAGCAGTTGATTTTAGTTTTTTTCTTTGATTTCAAATCTATTTTTGTTCCCTTTTTTAGATCTGCATCGTTTTTGATCTGCTCCTCTTTCTCTTCTTCTTCGTTGCAGATCAGTCCGTGGTTTCTTCTCTTCCGTGGCCGACCTGCTGTGGAGTGAGGAGTGGTTGTCCGGTCGGTGGGGGATCGCCTGCTGTGTGTGGCTCGGTGGAAGCCGGTTCTGTGGAGCTGGGTCTGCTGGATCTTTGGACGGCGCTACTGCGGAGACGCCGCTGGTTCGCCCAAATGACGGGCGGCGGGAGGCGGTGGAGATCGTGGCCGAGAGAGAGAAGCCAGGAGGCGCCGGGCCTGTGAAGGAAGAAATCTCTGGTGAACGGTGAGAGGAGAGCTGGCGTTGGGAGAAGTGGGGAGGAGAAGAAGAGCTGGGATGGCTGCGTGGTCTGAAAAAATCAGAACCAAGGGGAAAAAAAAATCAAAAGTCCGGTGGGGGAGGGGGGCTGTGAAGTGGCTGAGAAGAAGAAAAAAAAAATCTGATGATGGGGAATCGGCTATGGCTTTCTTTTTCTTCAAAGGCTGAGGGACACCGGCTGGCTATGGCTTTCTTTTTTTGGCTTTCGTTGGCTGGGAATTGGGAACAGAGTTGGGAGGCGCTGCTATTGAGAAGGGAAAGGAACGGCCGGGGTTTGGAGAATGATTCAAACCGGGGAGGGGCTGTTTGGCCGATTGAGTGAGAAGAGAAAAAAAATTTCAAAAGGTGAGGGGGGGGGCTGGCTTGGTACAACGGCTGCAGAGGAAAAAAAATCTTTTAGGTTTAGGGTTTTTTTTTGTTGTTATTTTTTTTGTTGTTATTTTTTTTGGTGTTTCCAAAATTAGCCCCCCCCCCTTGAATGTGTTGAGGAAACCAGTATTTATAGGCAAAATGTTGCTAGGTTTTTCAACTTGGTCCCTCAACTTCTTTCTTTTTTTGTAAATTTTGATTTTTCTTATTTTTTGTATTTTTTGAAAACGAGCAATATCAACGTCGACATAAATGCGGAAAATCAATGATTTAAAAATGACGTGTGAAACGTCGAACGCGTTTGAAAATCTTTTAACAATTTAAATTCTTTTTTTTAGACGACGTTGAAAATGCTAAAATGACGAAAATATATTAAAAAACATATTTTTGGATTTTCTTTGCTTTTCTCAATTTTTTGGATTTTTTTGAAAATATATCAAAACATGGGTCAAAAATTGGGTAGCAACAGATGCCCCCTCTTTACAATGCTTACGAAGCAAAACTCTTCAAAATTTTGCATAGTAAGCTTTGTAAAGAAAACAAAAGGAAAATGATTTCATTATCTTGGGCGACCTGCCCACATACTCACACTGATCTGTTTTCACGGGCGACCTGCCCACACATACTCACTCTGGTCTATTTTCACGGGCGACCTACCCACACGTACTCACTCAAGTCTATTTTCACGGGCGACCTGCCCACACATACTCACTCAAGTCTATTTTCACGGGCGACCTGCCCACACTCTCCCAATAGTCTATTTTCACGGGCGACCTGCCCACACATTGGGTTTACCTGAGATCCCATCTGGCGACCTCATTCAACTGGAACGAAAATATGTGTAACTCGGTTAACCTGAAATCCCATCTGGCGATTCCCTTTAACCAAAGTTACATGAGATCCCATCTGGCGACCTCATTCAACTGGAACGAAATATGTGTAACTCGGTTAACCTGAAATCCCATCTGGCGATTCCCTTTAACCAAAGCTACATGAGATCCCATCTGGCGACCTCATTCTGGTCTCATTGTACGGGTGACTAACCCTCGAAAAATGATGGTCTCATTGTACGGGTGACGAACCCTAGTGCTGCTGGTCTCATTGTACGGGTGACAAACCCTAGTGCTGGTCTCATTGTACGGGTGACGAACCCTAGAAAAATGCTGGTCTCATTGTACGGGTGACGAACCCTAGAAATATGATGGTCTCATTGTATGGGTGACGAACCCAGGAAAAATGATGGTCTCATTGTATGGGTGACGAACCCAGATGAAAAAAATGTGAAGTGCGGTCTCATTGTAATGGGTGACCTACCCACATGGAAAAAATATGAAGTGTGGTCTCATTGTAATGGGTGACCTACCCAGATGGAAAAAAATGATGAAGTGCGGTCTCATTGTCATGGGTGACCTACCCGGATGGAAAAAATGTGAAAAACGGTCTTATTATGATGGGCGACCTACCCAATGGAAAAAATGTGATATGACAAGTGTGAAAAATAGGACTTACCTGGCGAAGTTCTGAAGGGATGACAGAAGAAAGGGCTGGAAAACTTGGTGCTTCCTGATAATTCCGATCATAGGGTTTGAAAACTCGGTGTTTCCTGACTGCAAGGGTTGAAAACTCGAGGTTTCCCGATTGCAAGGTTGATCTTTCATTTCTTTGGGATTTTCCTAATGGTAGGGTTCATCCCATCGTCCTTTTATTCCATGATCAAAACCGATTCTTTATTATCATCACCACAATGCTTCTTTCTCTTTCCACCATCTTGCTGGACCTCATTAAGGATTTTCCTGTAACAATTCAAAAATATGTGCAAATTGTTTTTTTTTTTTTTTTAGGTTAGATGATATGCATGCATCCTTACCTGATTTGAAATAGGTCCCCCTCTTTGATGCTCCATCGTCATAGGGTGCCCTTGTTTGTATCCCAAAGCTTTCTTTGTTCTTCCGATGCATTGGCTCATTCATGTGCTAGCCATCCACTCACTGTAAATGCAGTGCCCATCCCGGGCTGTCTTCGACAATTACTGCTTGCATCGTTCATCAAGCTTGACCCTGCCCCCAAGTGTGGTACTGCTTGATTCATCATGAAGGATTTTCTCTCCTGGCTTCTTCTGAGAATTATCCTCTGATTGATTGTGTGCATCATGCCAATACACATCAAGATTGTTAATCAGTCATGAACTTGCCTCTAGTTGAAACAGTACTCTTCAAGTACATGTTATCATCAGCCTTCTTGGAACTCAATCAGTCATCAGACATGCATCTCATAGCTTGCAGTACAAAGGCTCATGGTTGTATGCTCAGTGCTCTTCTCATAGATTCCTTTCAACTCTTCTAATCAGATTGTGAAAAGAAATGTCTCAGCCTCATCAATGATGCTGCTTTTTATCCCCCATACTCATGCGGTGAAGCGCTCATCTGGCTTCAGAACAAGTTGTCCCACAATCAGTCTTCGAGGTGGGTGCCTTTCCGACATTCATTCAGTGCAGTTGTGTGATAACATCCGTCTCTAACCATGTTTCAAAGAATGACAATATGAGATTGTCCTTTAAGTGCAGCATTGTTCCACAGTCAGTCTTGGTGGTGTGCATCTTTTCACCATTCAATTACATTCATCTGTGATTGCTAGCCATGTTTCAAAAGATGATGATATGAAAGTGTCCTTCAAGTACATCCTTGTTTCTCCATTGCCGACATGGTTCACTGGAGCATGGGCCATGACATTGCCCCCAGTATGATCTGAATGTGCTCGTTCATTGATTATCTGTCTTTGAACATCATTGTCTTCAGTTCACTGATTCATCATTTAATCATTGCCTCATAGCTGGTTCACTGATTCATCATTTAATCATTGCCTCATAGCTGATCTAAGCACTGCTTGTTTTTCCTTTTCAAGGTCTACTGTATTGCCCCTAGCTGCTCAACTTTTCAAGGAGTGTCGAGGACTTCAATGTCATTTCTATCAACGATTTTGCATACTCAATCAATGTTCTTCTGTGTTTGATAATCTTCCTTGTTCTGGAATCAACTCTCATATTTCAAAGATCATGTCTATTCAAAGTCTAGTTTGTTGAAATGAAATCAGAGATGTCCTTTTTGAAAATCTTTTGAAAATCAAGCTTTTTGATCAAAGACCCAACATACGTTATTCGAAATACACAGTCCTTTGATTGTCTTGTATTTTGAAAACAGAAATCGACCCGTTGTAAGATTAAAATGGTTTTTCCCATGGTTCTTTCTATCCACTTTAAACTCTGATTTTGGGTATATCTTTTGATGGTCTGTGATGAGGTGACATTTTTATGAATTTCAAAAACAAGCTGCTCAGGCTTTATCAAGAAAGGTTGTTTCTCTTCTTATAGCTTATTTTATCAGCATGCATAATAACCAATAGCTTAATTCATGAAGTCACGACCCTTATGGAAAAACTCTTCAAGTTTTGAGAGCGCCATTTATCAGTTCAAATTGCTTGCTTGATTAAAAAGGGCTTTTAAAAGTACGTAATGCAGGCTATGGTTCATGGCTATGAAAGAAAGGAATTTCAAAGGCTCAAAAGGTGTTTGAGGGTTTCAAAGACCTAGGATCAACATCAACTATTCATCAACTCTTTCTATTGTTGTCTTTGTAAGAGACATATAACCTTGTTAACCTCAAATCAGACTTTTCTTAACATAAGTCATAATGCAAATCCACTTTCCTTGATGAATAACCAACCTTAATCATCTGATAACATCGAGGCTTTATAATGGATACCAAAAGTCACTTATAGCTTAGTCTTTTTCTGGTATTGACTTTTGTTGTGCCTTTCCTTGATTGAAATTTCTTTTGCTCTTCATAGACTTGATAGGCGTTCTCCTTCCTTTATCTTTGACTTGTATTTAAGTGAGGGCAATTTCAACTTCCTTTTTTTCATTCTCTTTTTTTTTTCATAGCCTTCCTCAAAATTTTCTTATATGCCCCCAGTCTATGTGTTTTCTTTTAGCTCTCTCTCAATCATTGGACCTTTGTTCTAAGCCTTCCCCTTTATCCATTAATTATATCAATGTCTCCAAAATATCTCTCATTTGCCCCCAGTGTGGGGTGTGATCCTAGTCAGGGTTTCTTTTTGAAAGAAAATATTTTACCAGGCTCAAAATGGGACTGCAAGGGATATAATTTTTAGAAAGTGAAGGGATATCAAAGATGGCCTTTTCTCATTTCAAGCAAGGTCGGTTAGAACCGATAAATTTTGACCTCATCAGTGTAATGATTGGACTTGTAAGAATCATGATTCACGAGTCCATAACTGAATCCACTACATGTCATTATGCATACTGCTAAAACTTAGCTATATGATGTGTGGTTCAGTTTCAAAAGGTATGAGTTCAAAATTGTTTGGTCACCTCATGTCATTTTCAAGCATAGAGTCATTTCTGTAATCAAAACACTTTTAATCTTCCGGATTGATTAACCTTTATCGCATGTTGGAGTTTGATCAAAATATTTTGTCAGAATAAAATGCTAAACATCTGTTGATTTCAAAACAACAAAGAGACAAAAGCAAGGCATGTTTCGTTGAAGGATGAGATGTGATCCCAAAACAAAATGCAGAATTCCAAACAATATGATTGACTGTTCATCACCATTCTGAATCAGCTTTTCTGGCAATATCTGTGTTTTGCCAAGCATTTTCGATCACATGTCATTCTGAAGATGTTCGGGGAACAATATAGCCAATGACACCCTCTTCAACGACTCCACTTGTCTCTTGCTCACCAACTTTCAGACTCAATTCTTGCAATTCTTGAAACTGTTCACTTGAAATGGTTGAGGACCCCACCATGACATCACATCTCTTATCTGGATTAACCACCTAGAAATGGTGGTTGCATGGGATTTGTCGGAGTCAAGCAAAATTCTGGAATCTGGCAGATGCTGGTCGACAAACTTAATGGCAGAGGAATGTCCCATCTTGGCAAAGATTTGAGCAATTGATGCTACCGTGAGACCTGGCTATACCACATAATTAAGGGCTCACACCGTCAAAGTCATCTCCTGATTCACCTCTCATCATTGTTCTAGAATCCATGGCAGATCCTTCAATCTTTCTTCTCTTCATAGCTTGTTCAATTCTTCGGCAAATCCTCACAACATTATTTCAATCTTCCAATGTTGCTATGGTTGGTTGAGGATTGTTAGAAAACTTTCTAACAGCTTGGTAATCTTGGCAGCGCCCAGAAACTTGTAGTATCGCCACTACCGACGTGTGGAATCACACATTGTCTCTATTGGAAGAGCACCTGATGAATCTAAAACTCCTTTGTCCCCTCTTCGATTTCTCACTGACAGTGCAGCAAACAAACACCTATAGAGGAAGTCCTGCTCTGTTGAAGTTTCAGTATTCTTCATGTTTTTCAGTCTAGGCATGTCTCTTCTCTCTACTTTTGCATTTTAATACTGACACTGTTGGAGGAAAATCATAGATGATCTGAAACTACTGTATTCCTTCTTGGATTTCCCACTTGCGGATCCACAAACAGATTCCTGCGAGAGCTCTGCTACGTTGAAGTTTGATGTCTGCTCATATTTTTCAGACCAGGTCTGGCTCTTCAACCTACTAAGAGGTCTTCGTGCTGAAACTGATGAGAGAAATATTTGTAGCATATGCAACTTATAAATCCCCTCTTGCTTCCCAATTTGCAGAGCCATAAATGGATTTTTGTAGAGGAGCTCTGCCACATTGAAGTTCAGTGTTAATCATGGTTTTTCAGACCATCTTGTGCTGCTGAACTGGAATTGAGCTCGTAATGGGGTAACTTCAAAGCAGATTAATGCACCATGTACAGGAGACCGGTAGTTGTTTGGTTCCATTAGATGATGTGGAGGCGATGAACATTTAACAATGCAACTGGAAAGAATCAGAGTTGTCATTAGTTGATGACTGAAGGCATTGTTGCTTTTGTTCATGACGAAAAGGAGAGATACAGCTTCAATTAGATGTGAACAAGCAGTGTTCCCACAGAAAACTGTGCAGATATTCTCTTTCCATTTGATGCTCAACACTTGTTCGAGCAGATCTGAGTCTAGCTACTTCACATTTGATGCTCTCAACCTTAATCTGATAATGAGCCTCTATCTGACACCTTTCTTCACCTCCATCATTTTTCTTCAATCACGTGCAGCACAGCTGTGGGGACCTACTTTCCCCGGTACATGCATGATAAATGTATGAACATGTAATCTATATGATGAACTCACCCTTCGAGAGGTGACAATATGGTCGTAACTCTTGTATGATGGACAAGAATCGTGATTTTTGCCCAAACTCTACAATGAAAATTTTCGGAGCAACGGCCAATGTGTCACCCACAAGTCTTGAGTTCAAGATGCTTCAAGAAGGGTTTGCCCTTATGCAAAAAACGATAGCACATACAACCTAAGGACAGGTTCTATTCATTATGTGAACATGGGTAGGTTTTCTATCTGGTCTCAAAAGGGTCTCATATCTGCCCAGTGACGTTCTTCGTAAAGACAGTATGGGGGCGTTGCAAGGAATGGTTAAGGCACGTATACCCACCATTACCAAGCAGGCACTCAGATATGAGTTGGGTGTTTCACGCATCTGAACCCTGACCAATAGTCTTAGGGCAGATCGCTAGTTCCCCACCTAACCTAGAAGCTTGTGTGTGCTTTCAAAAATAAATACAGGTGATGCATGAGCAATTCTATAAAATGCATGGAAATAAATATTAACAAAAAGATAAAAATGCAAAAACTTAAACACATCAAATACACAAAGCTTAGTCCAATAATCGAAAAAATACCTTCCCAGTGGAGTCGCCATTCTGTCGCACCCCAAAAAAAAAATCAGCGCGGCATCGGCTGGCGATTTTCTCGTTGTTGCGTTGTTGCTTGAATTTGGTTCGTTGGAGTCGCCACCTAGTAATTGATTGAGGGCTACTAGGAAACCGGATGTACTGGTCTTGTCAGAGATTCGCGGGTAAGGGACTGGTTGTGGTTAGGGAAGGTATTAGCACCCCTAACACACCCTACCTGAGGTAAGCTGCTTCGTGTTTGACGTGTTAAAGAAGTTTTAATAATTGTCTTTTCATCGGAAATTAGAAATATCACTTACGTATAAGTTAATAATTCTTAACCGTGATCCAATCAAAATATTAAATTCTTCTTTAATTTTGCAATTTTATCATTAAAAATAAAATAAAATAAAAAAAACAAATACAAACCACACATACACTTTCACTATTTTTTTTTCTTTTCTTTTTTTTCTTTTTTTTCTTTTCTTTTACATCCATATTTACAAAATATAAATTACAAAAAAATCAAAACTAAACAAATTACATTAAACAATTCTAAAATACAAAACAGTCCTAAATAGTCCAAGAAGTGCAGGGAAGTCCATTTAGAACCGCAGGAACAGTGCTCGGAAGGCTGCTGGGGCAGAAATCACTGGCGGCGCGTCTTCCCACGCGCCACCGCCACTGGCCGGCGCGTGGTGCACGCGCCACCGTGAGAAGGAGCTGGAAAACAGCTGGTCCAGACAGCTTTCTTCTTCTCCTGTCTTCCTAAACCATCGGTGATCTGCAGAACAAGGAAATAAACACACAGCAGTTGATTTTAGTTTTTTTTCTTTGATTTCAAAATCTATTTTTGTTCCCCTTTTTTAGATCTGCATCGTTTTGATCTGCTCCTCTTTCTCTTCTTCTTCGTTGATCAGTCCGTGGGTTTCTTCTTCTTCCGTGGCCGACCTGCTGTGGAGTGAGGAGTGGTTGTCCGGTCGGTGGGGGATCGCCTGCTGCTGTGTGGCTCGGTGGAAGCCGGTTCTGTGGAGCTGGGTCTGCTGGATCTTTGGACGGCGCTACTGCGGAGACGCCGCTGGTTCGCCCAAATGACGGGCGGCGGGAGGCGGTGGGAGATCGTGGCCGAGAGAGAGAAGCCAGGAGGCGCCGGGCCCTGTGAAGGAAGAAATCTCTGGTGAACGGTGAGAGGAGAGCTGGCGTTGGGAGAAGTGGGGAGGGAAGAAGAGCTGGGATGGCTGCGTGGTCTGAAAAAATCAGAACCAAGGGGAAAAAAAAAATCAAAAGTCCGGTGGGGGAGGGGGCTGTGAAGTGGCTGAGAAGAAGAAAAAAAAAAATCTGATGATGGGGAATCGGCTATGGCTTTCTTTTTCTTCAAAGGCTGAGGGACACCGGCTGGCTATGGCTTTCTTTTTTGGCTTTCGTTGGCTGGGAATTGGGAACAGAGTTGGGAGGCGCTGCTATTGAGAAGGGAAAGGAACGGCCGGGGTTTGGAGAATGATTCAAACCGGGGAGGGGCTGTTTGGCCGATTGAGTGAGAAGAGAAAAAAAAATTTCAAAAGGTGAGGGGGGGGCTGGCTTGGTACAACGGCTGCAGAGGAAAAAAAATCTTTTAGGTTTAGGGTTCTTTTTTGTTGTTATTTTTTTTGGTGTTTCCAAAATTAGCCCCCCCTGAATGTGTTGAGGAAACCAGTATTTATAGGCAAAATGTTGCTAGGTTTTTCAACTTGGTCCCTCAACTTCTTTCTTTTTTTGTAAATTTTGATTTTTCTTATTTTTTGTATTTTTTGAAAACGAGCAATATCAACGTCGACATAAATGCGGAAAATCAATGATTTAAAAATGACGCGTGAAACGTCGAACGCGTTTGAAAATCTTTTAACAATTTAAATTCTTTTTTAGACGACGTTGAAAATGCTAAAATGACGAAAATATATTAAAAAACATATTTTTGGATTTTCTTTGCTTTTCTCAATTTTTTGGTTTTTTGAAAATATATCAAAACATGGGTCAAAAATTGGGTAGCAACAGATGCCCCCTCTTTACAATGCTTACGAAGCAAAACTCTTCAAAATTTTGCATAGTAAGCTTTGTAAAGAAAACAAAAGGAAAATGATTTCATTATCTTGGGCGACCTGCCCACATACTCACACTGATCTGTTTTCACGGGCGACCTGCCCACACATACTCACTCTGGTCTATTTTCACGGGCGACCTACCCACACGTACTCACTCAAGTCTATTTTCACGGGCGACCTGCCCACACATACTCACTCAAGTCTATTTTCACGGGCGACCTGCCCACACTCTCCCAATAGTCTATTTTCACGGGCGACCTGCCCACACATTGGGTTTACCTGAGATCCCATCTGGCGACCTCATTCAACTGGAACGAAAATATGTGTAACTCGGTTAACCTGAAATCCCATCTGGCGATTCCCTTTAACCAAAGTTACATGAGATCCCATCTGGCGACCTCATTCAACTGGAACGAAATATGTGTAACTCGGTTAACCTGAAATCCATCTGGCGATTCCCTTTAACCAAAGCTACATGAGATCCCATCTGGCGACCTCATTCTGGTCTCATTGTACGGGTGACTAACCCTCGAAAAATGATGGTCTCATTGTACGGGTGACGAACCCTAGTGCTGCTGGTCTCATTGTACGGGTGACAAACCCTAGTGCTGGTCTCATTGTACGGGTGACGAACCCTAGAAAAATGCTGGTCTCATTGTACGGGTGACGAACCCTAGAAATATGATGGTCTCATTGTATGGGTGACGAACCCAGGAAAAATGATGGTCTCATTGTATGGGTGACGAACCCAGATGAAAAAAATGTGAAGTGCGGTCTCATTGTAATGGGTGACCTACCCACATGGAAAAAATATGAAGTGTGGTCTCATTGTAATGGGTGACCTACCCAGATGGAAAAAAATGATGAAGTGCGGTCTCATTGTCAGGGGTGACCTACCCGGATGGAAAAAATGTGAAAAACGGTCTTATTATGATGGGCGACCTACCCAAATGGAAAAAATGTGATATGACAAGTGTGAAAAATAGGACTTACCTGGCGAAGTTCTGAAGGGATGACAGAAGAAAGGGCTGGAAAACTTGGTGCTTCCTGATAATTCTCGATCATAGGGTTTGAAAACTCGGTGTTTCCTGACTGCAAGGGTTGAAAACTCGAGGTTTCCCGATTGCAAGGTTGATCTTTTCATTTCTTTGGGATTTTCCTAATGGTAGGGTTCATCCCATCGTCCTTTTATTCCATGATCAAAACCGATTCTTTATTATCATCACCACAATGCTTCTTTCTCTTTCCACCATCTTGCTGGACCTCATTAAGGATTTTCCTGTAACAATTCAAAAATATGTGCAAATTGTTTTTTTTTTTTTAGGTTAGATGATATGCATGCATCCTTACCTGATTTGAAACATAGGTCCCCCCTCTTTGACGCTCCATCGTCATAGGGTGCCCTTGTTGGCATCCCAAAGCTTTCTTTGTTCTTCCGATGCATTAACTCATTCATGTGCTAGCCATCCACTCAACTGTAAATGTAGTGCCCATCCCGGGCTGTCTTCGACAATTACTGCTTGCATCGTTCATCAAGCTTGACCCTGCCCCCAAGTGTGGTACTGCTTGATTCATCATGAAGGATTTTCTCTCCTGGCTTCTTCTGAGAATTATCCTCTGATTGATTGTGTGCATCATGCCAATACACATCAAGATTGTTAATCAGTCATGAACTTGCCTCTAGTTGAAACAGTACTCTTCAAGTACATGTTATCATCAGCCTCCTTGGAACTCAATCAGTCATCTAGACATGCATCTCATAGCTTGTAGTACAAAGGCTTATGGTTGTATGCTCAGTGCTCTTCTCATAGATTCCTTTCAACTCTTCTAATCAGATTGTGAAAAGAAATGTCTCAGCCTCATCAATGATGCTGCTTTTTATCACCCATACTCATGCGGTGAAGCGCTCATCTGGCTTCAGAACAAGTTGTCCCACAATCAGTCTTCGAGGTGGGTGCCTTTCCGACATTCATTCAGTGCAGTTGTGTGATAACATCCGTCTCTAACCATGTTTCAAAGAATGACAATATGAGATTGTCCTTTAAGTGCAGCATTGTTCCCCAGTCAATCTTGGTGGTGTGCATCTTTTCACCATTCAATTACATTCATCTGTGATTGCTAGCCATGTTTCAAAAGATGATGATATGAAAGTGTCCTTCAAGTACATCCTTGTTTCTCCATTGCCGACATGGTTCACTGGAGCATGGGCCATGACATTGCCCCCAGTATGATCTGAATGTGCTCGTTCATTGATTATCTGTCTTTGAACATCATTGTCTTCAGTTCACTGATTCATCATTTAATCATTGCCTCATAGCTGGTTCACTGATTCATCATTTAATCATTGCCTCATAGCTGATCTAAGCACTGCTTGTTTTTCCTTTTCAAGGTCTACTGTATTGCCCCTAGCTGCTCAACTTTTCAAGGAGTGTCGAGGACTTCAATGTCATTTCTATCAATGATTTTGCATACTCAATCAATGTTCTTCTGGGTTTGATAATCTTCCTTATTCTGGAATCAACTCTCATATTTCAAAGATCATGTCTATTCAAAGTCTAGTTTGTTGAAATGAAATCAGAGATGTCCTTTTTTAAAATCTTTTGAAAATCAAGCTTTTTGATCAAAGACCCAACATACGTTATTCGAAATACACAGTCCTTTGATTGTCTTGTATTTTGAAAACAGAAATCGACCCGTTGTAAGATTAAAATGGTTTTTCCCATGGTTCTTTCTATCCACTTTAAACTCTGATTTTGGGTATATCTTTTGATGGTCTGTGATGAGGTGACATTTTTATGAATTTCAAAAACAAGCTGCTCAGGCTTTATCAAGAAAGGTTGTTTCTCTTCTTATAGCTTATTTTATCAGCATGCATAATAACCAATAGCTTAATTCATGAAGTCACGACCCTTATGGAAAAACTCTTCAAGTTTTGAGATCGCCATTTATCAGT